>JAHBCN010008539.1:0-38548 GCA_019359885.1 Listronotus oregonensis | reverse complement strand
CAAATCAACAACAAGAAATGAAGATCCTTACTATACCTTATATGCGAGGAAGTTCTGAAAAAATAATTAGGATAGCAAGAAAATAAGACATCAAAACACTAAAACAAAACCGAGTAGAAAATAATTTATTAGTTTAAGTAAACTAATAAATTATATTCTTATTGTTACTAGGAGCTTATAAAATGAGGTTTTTAAAGTTAAAATTATGTGTTTTTGCATCTGTTTATGAAATCTTTATATTACAAATAAAAAATGTTTAAATTATGTTTCTACTATAAAATCTTATATCTGATGTAAATCTGGTATTTTAAATTACATTTTAAAATTGCGCTAAGAAATAAAAATAAAACAAATAATGGGGTTGGTGAGTGGATAATATTCTTGTAAGAAATTAAAACAATATGTCTTTGTCTACACCGGAAAATATTATTATGTCAGAGAGATTTTTAATTTGTCGTTTGAGTTATATCCCTGTAAAACGTACTGCACAGTGGATACTGCAATAGGAAAAATAAATAGTGTTTCTAATCTTGAACTTATATTTTAATTTTAAATTAATTTAATAACTTGGGTTTTTAAGGTCTTGAGCTTTTTATGTCTAGTAATATTAAACGATATTTCTATTATTATTAAATAAAATAGTAAATGTTTCTTTTATAGTAAGTTTAGTTTATTAAGTACCTTATTGTTGTAATAATTTGTAGTGGAAATTGAAGTTACTGATAATAGGTAATAAAACAATGTTTTTCCTACATACAGCAAATATAAACCTTTTTTTTTTTTTGGCTATCACCAAATAATTGTTACAAACCAATACTGGATGATTCCAAATATTTGCTTAGAAATTGAATGGGATAGTTAGAATGCTACTGTTACGGCACGACAATATTTAAAAAAAGGAAAAAAGTTGTACATGTATTGGCCTCTAGGGTTTTTCAACCCTAGGGGCAATGTATACTGTCACTGGGCCACTTAAGGCACATTATACTACGGGGCACTAAAATACTTTGGAACGCTTAATTAGGATTTTTACTACATGGGGCACTAAACTACTTAGAAAATAATGGATCCGGTAAACTATAGGACTTTTTGCAGCATCTAGTAAAAAGTACATTATAATTCTGCTCAATCTGCTAAGGCTCGTTCCAACATGGGAAAGCCAAGTACCGGTCTGCCAAAACCCGTACTCTATCGTGCAATTAATTGCAACTATGAATTTTTAACTATTTTCTCTTGGTCCAGCTAAGTTGTATTAATACAAATTTTTTGCTTAGGTTTTAAAACAGTCTTTACTTACATTTACAAATTGTGTAATATATTAATATTAGAAGTTGCGATATGTCACATGTTATTTTTATTAATGTAATGTTTTTAAAACAGTCCTGACCCTCTTATAACTAAATTGGTTTTGTTTATTTAAATTATTTTCCAGAGTACATTTTTATATACTTAAAAAGCTTTAATTTTTTTATATTTGCTGTACTAGGAGTCTGCGTTTATAGTTTACAATATAATCGCAATATAGCTTTTGCGCGCCTTTGCAAACTGAGCGACTGTAACTTCACAAGAGCGAGAAATTGTTTGTTATAATTTAGAATTGGAATTGTAACAATTCTTTATTGTTATCAGTAGACTAAGACATGGAAGAAGCTTCATAAGGGGCTCATCCAAAAGAACGAAGGAAGAACTACTCAGACAAAGTGGGAAAATACTTCGCATAACAGTAGGGCTACTAACAGGGCACGATAACCTAATGGGATACCTACACAAAATAGGCTCATAAAATGGGGAAGTTGCAGAATGTACGACTAGGGGGAAGAAACAGCCTACCATACACTGTGCGAATGTGAAGCGTTGAATCACAAAAGACCGGTATTATTTGGGCAACCGAAAATGAGCCCACAGTAATATATCCACCAACCAGTTTCTGGGTTATATAGACTTCTAAAAGGAACGAGACTAATGGGAGGATTTTTATAAAATATAATGGGAGATTAGGCACCAAAAGCCCAAGTTGCTGCGCTGCCTGCGGTAGTAAAAAGACGACACCCAAGAAGAAGAGGGAGAAAGAAAACAATTTTATATAAAAATCTTAATGAAGAAAAGGTATTCTACCTTAAGGAGCAAGTTTGTAGACCATAATTTTGTTTTCCTTAACTAACTGCTGTCTGGAAAAGTTTTATGTTTGATTTTTTTATTGGCCTTTCTTTATTTCCAGAGGTCGATGACATGTTGGTGGTTACTTTTATAGCTGTCCGGAATATTTTACCTTATCTTACCAATTAAAGCATTAATATCTTTTTTATACAAAAATATAAGTCCAAAGATTTTATTTATTAAATTAAAATTAAAGTATTCACATAATTCCAATTGTTATAACAAATACTGGAAATGTCCTTCAGCTTGATTCTTTATTTGTGCTCGACTAATCCAATTATAGTGCAATACACTTTATGTTTCTTATTGCAAGCTATAAAAGTAACTTCCCAACTTTTTAATTGTATTTCTTTTATGGCGATAAACTTTATTTTTTAAAAATTTGTGTTTTTAAAGTTACATAATATTTAAGAACTCTGGCTTGTATAAATATGCACTATTTAACAACCTTTTACAAAATAAAACTAAATGGGTAAAACAAAAAAAATCTTTAAAAAACAAAATAAAGCATATTAATAAAACAAACTAAAAAACATTGCAAAAATGTAGGCGATTGTATAATAACTTTCAAATTTTATTTAGAACCCTTAGGTGAAACTTGAAAGATTTTCAAAATATTATATATTATATATATATATATTATATATATATATATATATATATATATATATATATATATATGTATATATATATATATATATATATATATATATATATATATATATATATATATATATATATATATATATATATATATATAATACCATTAAATGAATTAATTTTAATATAAATTATATATCACCAATCTACCCTAAGTTTTTTTAGCATATTTAATAGAAAAAAAGCACAAATTTCAAAATAATGTTTCTGTAAAATGTATTTTACAGAAATTTTTGCAACAACCTTGAAATTAATTTAAAAATAAATAAAATTGTGTTAAATGCAAAATATAAGGGTTCTGAAGAATAAAAAATTTTACTAAAAATTGCAAAGTTAATAAATGAAACAAAAAATGTAATTTTTTCAATTAAAATAAAATTTAAAATATTTGTTAATTTAAAAATGGTTTAAAACGTGTATGTTTGTATGAAAACATAATTAACTCTATAATATGTATGTATGTATGTATATAAATGACCTCAACTTTTTGAATTTTCAATGGAACACCTTGTATTTTTTTTACCTATTCGATAGAAAATGACATCCTAAATATATTGACACCCCATAGGTCAACTTTTAACATTTTCCTTAAAAAATATTTAATTGTTTAAAATTCAAAAATCCAAAAAAGTGGTTTTAATTATCTGACATATTTTATGTCTTTTCCAGAAAGGTAAAAAGATTCCAAAATTTTATTTCTAGACATAACTAAATTTTTTCAAACGGAACGATAGTATCTCGTTGGCATATTTAAAAGGAGTATTTTTTTTAAATAGTTTGATACCCCACACTTGATACTGTAAGTTAAATCAACTCTAAAAAAAAACAAAAAAATAGGCATAGTAGTTGTTGCTTATAAAATTATTAAAACATCCGGGCCGTGGCATTCGAATAAAAGTCAAATGCATTTCGGCAATTTTGTCAGGTAGGCTTGGAAATAAACAAAAACGTTAATGGCAAACATTGACGTTATACAGGGTGCCACATATTCGAGTGCGTGCATGGGGATCTCGGAAACCGTAAGAGATACAAAGTCGGTTAAAATGTGGCAAAGTTGTGTATTTGCGTAACTAACCATGTCCACTTTAGAAAGTTGCAAAATTCCAAGTACTTCCGGAGATATCCGGAAAAAACTGGAATTTGCCGATTTCGTTTTTATTTTTTTCTGACATTATTTAAAGAGATATGGAAAAACAAAAGGCACTTTCTCATGGCCACCTTTTAAGCTCTACGAAACAGCGTTGAAAGTTTTTCCGCACGACGTTTCGTTTTCGTTAAACCATCATCAACTTAATTTTTTTAAATACGGACTTAAGTTTTATAGTTACTTTTTTTGAACTCCTTATTATCCCAATTACAAAAATGTATAACACTTAATATTTATTAACAAATATGGAACGCCCCTATAAGAAATGATGTGCGTTCCTTGTATAACTCATTGTCTCTTATGGAATATATGTTTATTTAACAGAAAAACATTAACGGCCGAGTGATGATCGCGTTGTTAAATTTAGCAATGGACTTAGCAGTTTAGAATGTTTAACAAAACGTCATTGTCATTGTTATTCAATGATTTTAGTAAGCAACCTGTTAAAATCTGACATTTTGTTAAACATTCTAAACCGTTGTTAACTTTTAACAATTTGCTAAGTTGACAACACTTTAGAATGTTTAACAAAATGTCAGATTTTGACAGGTTGCCTACTTAAATCATTGAATAACAATGACAATGACGTTTTGTTAAACATTCTAAACTGTTAAGTCCATTGCTAAATTTAACTGCTTTAAAAAAATGCAATAAACAATACAAAGCCGTATTTTAAAAAATAAATTTGATGATGGTTTAACAAAAACGAAACGTCGTACGGAAAATTTCTCAACTCTGTTTTGTAGAGCTTAAAAAGTGGCCATAAGAAAGTGTCTTTTGTTTTTCCATATCTCTTTAAATAACGTCGAAAAAATAAAACCAATTCGACAATTTTCGTTTTTCCGGATATATCCGAAAGTACTGGGAATTTTACAACTTTCTAAACGGCATATTGTTAGGCACGTAAATGCGCAACTTTGCAATAAATTAACCGACTTCGTATCTCTTACGGTTTCCGAGATCCCCATGCATGCACTCTAATCTGTGGCACCCTGTATAGTTTAATAATTAAATGCGAGTTAGTTATTTAAAATTATTGCTGTAATTATTAATAAGGCATTTTAATTTAAATAACTATAAATGAAATAAATCATAATAATAATATAATAATTATTATTCTCATAAGCAACAACTAATATGCTTATTTTTTAGCTTTTTTAGTGTTGATTTAACTCCAAATATCAAGTGTAGGGTATCAAATTATTCACAAAAAAATGCACTTTTCGAATATGCCAACGAGCCACCATCGTTCCATTTGAAAAAAATGAGTTATGTCTAGAAATAAAATTTTGAAATTTTTCTACCTTTCTGGAAAAGACATAAAATACGTCAGATAATTAAAACTATTTTTTACGCCTCCTTGACTCAAAATTGGTTGTTTTAACGACGTCATGGCACTCTAGATTAAATTCTAAAAAATTAAATATTTTTTAATAAAAATGTCAAAAGTTGACATATGAAGTGGCGAAGTATTTAGGATGTCATTTTCTATCGAATGGGTAAAAAAAATACAGGGTGTTCCATTTAAAATTCAAAAGTTGAGGTCATTTCCGGTGAAACGGGAAATCGTCAGAAACAATTGAACACGTCATTTAATGCATTTTTATGTCACATATTGATTAGCCAAATTTCATTTTCCCACCTTAAAAAATAAAAAAGTAATAAGGGGGAACCACCTTTGAGAAACCCCCGGTATATATATATATATATATATATATATATATATATATATATATATATATATATATATATATATATATATATATATATATATAATATGTATATTATATATATATATATATATATAATATTATATATATATATATAAATATATATATATATATATATATATATATATATATATATATATATATATATATATATATATATATATATATTTATTACATTTATATTTTCTATATAAGATTGAAACTTTATCGAAAACTAAAAATTTTAGAATGGGCAACGTTACATAAACCAGCCCTTATTTTTAATTCTTTTAATGTCTAATAAGACAAAAATTATAAAATTGGAAGGGATTTTTATTTAAATTAAAATTATTTTTGACACTTTTCCCAATTTGTTTTTTAATCATATTTTTTATTACCCTGTATTAATAGATAATAAAGTATTGTAAAATATCTGTTAAAGTGGGTCTCTTTCAACAAGAAGTTTAACTCAGATTAAATAATAAAGGCTTATTTATAGCAAAAATTGATAAACATTTTAGTGCCTGCAAACGTCATTTTGGACGTAAAAACTTAAATATATCGAAAACGCTTAGACTTAGATATATAATATGATACATGAAATCCTCCAGAAATCGTGTGTAGAATCTAAAAATGTTACAATATATGGGTGTTCCATTTAAAATAAGCAAGATGACACCTACTTCTGGTATAACCTGAAGTGCCAGTAAATGACAACGGTATAAGTATACCTTAAATTTTAAAAAAAAAATATGTATGCTATTTCATAATATTGTTTTTTGCCTCTCCTTCAACTTTACCCTAATGTGAGTTATGTGATTTGCGAATTAGACTGACGATATATAGATTAACGTCATTTTCGTGGGGCACACTGTATTTTAACAAATAAAGATAATTGGTGGCCTCCATATCAGTTAATTTAAATATTACTGGGTTACGTTTGCTTAATGTAAAGGTAATTTCAGGAAATCCTAAAAATAATTACCCCACCAATCTTTTTATTTTTAAAAATGCCAGACATATTAAATGTAATTTATGATATTACGTCATATTCTGAACATAACCCCTAAAAATTTAATAAATTTTTATAACAAAATTAAAATAATTTGTGTTTTTAAATTTAATTTATTTAGCAGTATTTTTTTTAGGTTCGTAGGAGTCAGTAGTAACTGTGCACACTCAGTGCTATACTCCAGAACCAGGACTAGAGCAGTCCCATAGTCACATCTGAAAGGGATAAGAATATTTGGCAAGTAACCAACAAGGACTTTTTAATGTAAAAATATATGTTTTTATAATGTGTCTGGCCAGAATCTCTCAATTACACTTAAATCATTTTTAAGAAGTAATACCTTATGTCATAACAGCTTTCGCAAAATACTTATAAAGTCGTTAAGAAAAAGAATAAAGAGTTTAAAATTCCGAAATGGAATTAAAACAATGTATCTTTGCTGGCATTATAAATTATTATCGTCGCAGAGATTTATGATCTGTCGCCAAGTATAAATTTTATAGTTACGACAAAGTATCGCAAAAAATATAATAACTTAAGGATATATTCTTTAAAATTTATATCTTAATCCTTGGACTTGTCTTAGTGCAAGAAAGCATTATTGTTTAAAAAACCTTTTGTTTTTTTTAGTTATGACACAACCTATTTAAAGTTTTAACACCAGCAAATATTTTTTCACTAAAAAGTAGAAAAAGCTTTTTGTAAATAATGTACAACTTGGGGTAACTTAAACAACAAACCATTTTTGTCAAGGCCATTTTCCACTACTCACGCAACGGATATTTTTAAATAAAATTTTGTGAGTTCTCTATTTATACAATTCGAGTTTTAGTAATGACCATCAATATTAGTCAGGGCCGGAGTTAGCTTTTTGCCGCCCATAGGCTAATATATTTTTGCCGCCCCAATATGTCAATATTTTTTGGATATCAGAAAGAAAAATTTAGCATTAAAGGAATGGTAACTTTACTAGTAATTCTTATAAAAATTTAATAAACGTTAATAAGATTAGCTCACATTCTAAATTTATTTGTTTTCTTATAAAGCAATTAAAAGTTATTTAAGAAAAACTATTTGTAAAACCGTTGCATACCTGCTACATAACTTAATAAATCCACTAGTAATAAATAAAATGTCTTGTCAACTTTTAAATTGACGTTTTACTTTGTATTAGTTATTTTAAAATGTTTTACAGTATTGAAGAGAAAATAACAATGATTAAATGGTATTACATGGAAAATAGTTATCGAAGAGTATCCGACATGTTCTCTACGTTTTCTAATTATTTGTATTTATTAAATAATTACAACCATTATTTTTTCTGCAATACTGTAAAACATGTTGAAATAACTAATACAAAGTAAAACGTGAATTAAAAAGCTGACAAGACATTTTATTTTTTTCTTTACATTTTAAAGGATGTAGCAGGTATGCAACATTTTTTAAAAAAGTTTTTTTTTAAAATTCTATTAAAGGCCTTATGAAAAAAAAGAAATTTAGTATGTGGCTAATCTTATTAATCTTTAAAATGGTCTAATACAATTTTGTTGTAAATTAATAGGGGGGGCCCAAAATTTCAATGTATCAAAATTTCGGGGGGTTTTCTATTGCCAGTCTGGCGATGCACCACCCGGTTTTATATATATATATATATATATATATATATATATATATATATATATATATATATATATATATATATATATATATATATATATATATATATATATATATATATATATATATATATATATATATATATATATATATATATATATTAAAAAATTTATAATTAACACATGAAGCGAATCATATGGTTTTATAACTATTAGTTATTAAAGACTAAAAAATATTTATAATTTTAAAGTATTTATCAAAGTTGGCTTTTCAAATTAAAGTAGTTTTGTACAGTATCGAAGTCATTATCCAGTTGTGAAATTGTCATGGTTACAATGACAATTTAGTTATAACAAAGTAGTTAGTTTTCCCGTCACACTACAAGAGAACAATGTGGTAATCCAAAGTTGAAATGTACTTAAAGTTTGGCGTTGACATTGGAGAACAGTATGATTTGTTAAGTTTTGAGGTTTAGAAATCGAGTGAAAGGATCAATAAAGTAAAGTAGTTTATAAATAAAGTATTATAGCTTTTAGCTTTTTTTTTATTATTATTTATTGATATTAATTAAGTAAGGTGTTTTTTTAATTTTGCATTAAAAAATATGCTCGTAAAAGGATTTTATGTCTTCTTAAACTAGTCTTATTTTTACGGTGTAAAAATTAACAAAAAAAAAACACAGGATAGGAAAAAAATACCTTGGCTTTAAAACTTGAAAAAGGATATTATTCTAAAAAATAGTTTAGAATTATTATTTATGTCATAATTTAATTTTTCAACCAATTTGATTAGTTTATAATTAAAAATTACAAGAAACATAAACCAGAACGCCGATGGTTGTATTAATTAGTCATTTTAATTATATATATATATATATATATATATATATATATATATATATATATATATATATATATATATATATGTATATATATATATATATATATATATATATATATATATATATATATATATATATATATATATATATATATATATATATATATATATATATATATATATATATATATATATATATAAAGTTGGCTTTTCAAATTAAAGTAGTTTTGTACATTTTCAGAGTCATTGTCCACTTGTGAAATTGTCATAGTTACAATGACAATTTAGTTATAATTAAAGTAGTTAGTTTTCCAGTCACACTACAAGAGAACAATGTGGTAATCCAAAGTTGAAATTTACTTAAAGTTTGGCGTTGAAATTGGAGAACAGTATGATTTGTTAAGTTTTGAGGTTTAGAAATCGAGTGAAAGGATCAATAACGTAAAGTAGTTCAGAAATAAATTATTATAGCTTTTATCATTTTTTTTAAATTATTTGTTGATATTAATTAAGTAAGCTCTTTTTTTAATTTTGCATTAAAAAATATGCTCGTGAAAGGATTTTAGGTCTTCTTAAACTTACTAAACTTACAAACAGTTTAAGTAGTCTTATTTTTACGGTGTAAAAATTAAAAAAAAAACACAGCATAGGAAAAAAATATTTTTGCTTTTAAACTTGAAAAATGATATTATTCTAAAAAATAGTTTAGAACTATTATTTATGTCATAATTTAATTTTCCAACCAATTTGATTAGTTTCTATTTAAAAATTACAAGCAACATAAAGCAGAACGCCGATGGTTGTATAAGTAATTAGTCATTTTAATTTAATTTAAAAGTGCACTTTCTAATCTTTGGATTAAACAAATTAAATAGTCTTAAACCCAATTACGAGATTCATCACAAATCCTATAAAACCTATATGAGAACATATACGAACACATCACATATAGCAGGAAAGATCCAGTCATAGTTTATTAGGCCAATATCGTTCTTACAGTTTTTTCTTACTCCCAACGTATTTCTGCCTATCGAGATTGAAATCAATCTTTGCGTCCCGATTACTTTTAAGCTCATGTGTACCTGCACTAAGGCTGCGAGGTTACATATGCTCCCGCCAAAGTAACTTTACTCCAAAGAATTTTATGGGCAAAGACCAGCTTAAAAAAATAAAAAGCAAAAAATATATATGGACCTTAGATTTTAAATGCATATTGGGATTGTGATAAATGAGGATTGTAAGAAGATATTTCCCTCTAGTTTACAGTTGGTCCACCATAGCTGCTCTAAAGCCTAGGTTAAGGTAAAATTTCTTGAAAAGTTTAAATAAACACATCCGGCAGTCCTACGATCACAGATGGGTTTATAGATGGGATTTATCTGATATTAATTTCCGTTCAAGCAGCAGAACCTTTAAGCGGCTAGAATAAGGGTATGAATGTTTTAGATTTAGCCTAACCAAAACACCTTTTAAATTTTTTTATAGGACCTGATATGCATTATTGACAGTTTTACTTACACAAGTAATCCAAAAAATTTTAAAAATAAATGAATACGAAAGTCAATTAAAAGTATTTTAATAATAGTTAAAATACATTTTTTGACCTCTAAAGGTTATCAGCTAACTTTTGTTAGAATTTAGTTTCATAATTTTTTTAGTAACCCATTGAATGCGGTGCAAATCCCAAAACAGTCCCTAATTTCTGCACGGTTTTCAATGTTTGCGATGAAAAATACTATAATTAGCGAATATAATAGCATGTCGGAGATTATGTCCTTATAAATATTATTTATAAAAACGGAAAATGCATAAGGTGCTATTACACTCTTTTAAATTCATCTTCTTTAACCTGAATTTGTTGAGTCCCACTTGCAAGAAATGTAAAAAAACTTTTAAACAGCAGGCTATCGGTTGACAATATCAAATGCTTGTTAAAAGTCAATAAACATGGAGTCAACTTGTGCCTCACTTTCAACAATGTTAACAAATACTAATAAAGGTTGGTTAAAGCAATAATATTAGAATTATCTTTCTGGAAATCAAATTACTTATGAAGTTTAGAGTTTTAAGCTCCGATTTGACCAATTCACTATAAAGCATTTAAAAAATTTACAAACCACGAAAGTTAAACTAATTCTAAATAAAAATCCATTACTGAGGTATATACTAACCAGAATCTTTGGGTAAGGAGTAATTTAATACCAATTAAACTGAACAAAACTAACTGTTGTTAATAGTCCTTACTGACGTTCGTCTTTTCAAAATATTTTACCCGATGAGTTAAAATCCCTGAGTTTCTTAAACTATTTATAATTGATGTTCTATGATTTTTTAAAGTCTGGTTTTATTACTTTGAATCCATTTTTTCTATATAAACATTCATCTGTTATCATAATAAATTTTATTTATGGTTTTGCTAACAATATTTCCCGTCACTCTAATATTCAGGTTCTCCAGCCGATCTCTAAGTCTGAGCTGAAAAAAGTGCTGATTAAAGCACATATCTCTTTAACAAGACTTTAATAATTATCAGATTGGGACACAAAAATCTTGTTTAGTTTAGTGCCTCAAAAATTAACTATGTTGGCTGCTGCGAAAAAAACCTGTCAATACTCACCGCTTACTTATAAAAGGTAAAATACTATAGAACAAAGAATCATTTAAACTTTTAAGTGTTACTTTTGAGAATAACCTACAATAGCACAAACCTATGATATCCATAGCCACAGCAGCTTTAAAAAGTTTGGATTGTATTTTCGAGTCAGGTAGTTATTCTTTCCTTTTAATCTTTATTCTCGGCCTCCCAAATTACATCCACTGTGGAATACTGCTTCCATACCTGAAAAGTGCAATTTTCCATAATCTAGCATTGATAATTCCATCGAATAAACCTTCATTCTATTGCCCACATGAAGCACTGGCCCTCTTTTATAGGTATTTTAAAGGTTGCTCCAAAGTATTACATAATGTCTATCCAAATAGCTCGTTTAATCAACATAAAGAGTTAGTTTTTGCATCCTACCTTATTCTTGCTCTAAAATTGAAAAAACCCAGAATTTTTCACTTACACTTTCTTCATTCCTAGAGTAACTAGAATTTGAAATCTGCAGAGATCTTTTGTTAATCTTTTATTCTTTAAATTTTTAAGTCTTCTACTTTATTATATATAAATACTATAGTATTTTAGTACTTATATTTTAAACTTAGACCTCCCAGAAATTATTAAAAACTGTAAATATATTTTTCAAAATTCCCCAACTCTTATCCAAACATACACACGCATTTTTTTTCTGCAAAATAATGGAATAAATTCTTATTCCCTTAATAATATTTACTTACACGGAGAATTTGCAACTTGTGGACGAAATTATTGCTCTAGTGCATTTCTATATGTAACACCTTTTACGTGTCATAAACCGTTTTCTTAATGTCCAAACTTTACAAATCATTATGCTATCTAAATCCAAGACTAAAGTTTGACCAAAATCCAACTTTGGATTACCACTTTGAGCTTCTCAACTGCTTTATTCTAACTTCCTGCATTAATTAGACTTACACTGCCACTACGACTCTGACAAAGTTGTAGTAATTTAGCTTGTAAAAAACTATTTGCTTTTTTAAGCAAAGCAATTTTTAACTGACTTCAAAAAATATGAGGTTATGTGTGGAACTACATGATAATCACATAAGATAATCGATTAGGGCTCTCAAACAAATGTATTATTATAATATTAATATTATTTTAAAAGTAACGTTTGGTATATGACTCTTAATGATACCTATTTTTTTGACAAAATCAGTTGCATGATTTTCTTCGTGATCTTCCAAGACATGAACGGCAACAGGTATGGTACCAGCAAGACGCCGCAATATGTCATAGTACGATGGAAGTAAGGCAATATCTTGAAATTTATAGAAAGGTTAATTCATAGATATTCCAATATTTTTTGGCCAGCTAGGTCGCCAGATTTAATCCCATTAGATTTTTTCTTATGGGGTTACTTAAAAGAAAGGGTATATCAACACAGGCCATTCACAAACGTAGAACATTTGGAACCAATTATTACGTGCTTTTGTATATATATATATATATATAAATATATATATATATATATATATATATATATATATATATATATATATATATATATATATATATATATATATATATATATATATATATATATATATATATATATATATATATATATATATATATATATATATATATATATATATATATATATATATATATATATATATATATATATATATATATATATATATAATAAAAATAATAAATATATATATATATATATATATATATATAGGGACCTCCTCCCAAAATCCATCTTCTTTTAGGCCCTATAGAGGTATTTTGGCCCCTAGGGCCATTTCTAAGCTCGGAGTCGGATTCAGCGTCGAAAAATACATGGGAATACATATGTCCCTCCACAAGTCCGAACATTTATTTTTTTTTGTAGGGCTGTGTAATAGGTAACAACACTAGTCATCGCCAGCCAGACAACACAACTTCTTGGTTACGTCACTTTCCGTCTTTCAGTCGGGTAGTGGTTCGATCACTGCGAGCGTACGGGATTCGATCGTTCAATATTCATAAACAATTTGGTCACTCTGATCGAATCATTTACAAAACATCTCAAAACCTGGGTCAAATTCTTATTCTGGTAAGAAATCATCAAAAAAGTCTTTAAATATTTTAAAAAAATCAATACTTCTATATTCTTGTGCTTACCCAAAACTAAAAGCTACAACATAAAAAAATAAATTAGAAAATTAAATCAACTTCAAAAAAATTTTGCTCCAGCACCCCCCAAAAGGCCAAATATCTAGATTCTGTGAAAAGTAAAAATACGTTTGTTGGTATGCTAAAAATAAATCTGAAGTAAGAATTTATCTTTTACCCATAAATTTTAACCCCTGCAGCCCCTCTAAAAGAGACAAAATTTCACAATACATTAATTAAAAGTAAATATATTATTCTACGTGTTTTCGTGTGCCTAAAACGAATATAAACTAAGAGATTTCCTATTGCCCATAAATTACACCCCAGCAACCCCCCAGAACCTTGAGTCTCCCCCGGAAGGGTCAAAATTTCACAATACAGGGCAATTTAAAGTAAATATCTTATCCTACGTTTTTTGCCAATAAATTTTACCCTTCGGTATGTTAAAATTTAAATTAAGCGACATCAAATACCCCTAAATATATATTCTTAGATTAAAAAACGCTTTTTTATTTAATTTTTACATTTAACCCCTCTTAACCCCTGTTTTACTCGATTTTCACCCTTTAAATTAAATTTTTTTGTCATGACAATTGCCAAATGCTGAAATTTTGACCCTTTCGGTGGAAGATTGGGGGTTCTGGGGAGTTGCTGGGGTAAAATATATGGAGAATAGGTAAATTCTGACCTCATATTGGTTTTTGGCACACCAAAAAATAAAGGATAAGATATTTACTTTGAATTTCTATACATTCCGAAATTTTTCCCTTTGGGGGAAGATTGGCGGTTCTGGGGGTTTGCTGAAGTGAAATATATGGGCAATAGGTAAATTTTAACTTCATATTCGTTTTCTGTACATTAAAAAACGTGGGATAACATAATTACTTTGAGTTTCCATATATTGTGAAATTTTGTCCCTTTGGAAGGTTTATTTTTAGCATACCAAAAAAATGTAGGATAAGATATTTACTTTAAATTTTTATAGAATCTAGAAATTTGTCCCTTTGGGGGTGCTGGGGGGCGCTGGAACAAAATCTGAGGGTCCTGGGAAAATTCGTACCTTGACTTGAATTCGAATTCAGCGTCGAAAAATACATAAGGATACCAATGTCAGTAGAGATCGAACGCTGTAAGAACAACACCGATACCTCACGGTCTCATATGGCAAACCCGTATAAAACCGTGACGTATCGGTGTTTTCTGGCGCCGATTCCCCATGATCACTACTTTTTTGTGTAGCTGTGGTATCCAACAAATACGAAATTAAAAGTAGATACGAAACTAATTAGGAGCAACAATTTGTAACGTAAGCGCTAGCACTTAAGAAAAATACCCATCAAATATATAAAAAAATAAAAGTTGTTAAGTAAAATTAATGTCTTTTCCACTCTGTTTTGTATCGGATATTATGGTTCCCTTTTAATTAAGTTATATATTTGATGGCTTTGCTGGCACCGACCTCAAAACAAGTAATAAGCCTTTAAATTTTTTCGTACCTACTTCAATTTTGTTTTGGTTGGATAACTTAGTTAATGTATAAAAAATATTATTCCATAATTTTAAATTGCTTTTTTTTTAAGTGAATTTAATTTTTTAATGACTTTTTATGTATTTAAAAAGTTGCATTAACTTACAAGACATAAAGTTTTAATGATTCTTTTACCCCAGATAAACTATGTTATTAACGTTTTCACAAAGAAACGTTAAACATAACTGCCTGAGTTTTTAATCTTTATATTTAATATTTATTAAGAGTTGCAGCAAGATTAAGAAAAGCGGAGCTGTTTGAACTATGTAGCAATATTTAAAAATAAAATGCTATAATCGTTTACAGAATTTAATTTAACGTTAAATAAATAGTAGGATGACTTAAATTTATTAGATAATTTTAAGATAAAATTAAAGAGCAAGGAGAAATATTTATATAAACACATTTTAAGAATCATGCCCTGCGTAGCGTTTGGGTAGGTTTTATTAGGAATAGAGAAATAAATGAAATAATGATCAACCAAACATATGTCCCTTTTTTTCTCTCTTTCTCTATATGACCCAGGCTGCCTGCAGAGCCTAGAGACACCAATGGCCCTAACATTAAGGGGACAAATAGAGCTTGACTATAATAAAAAAGTATATCCCCTGGTGTATTCCTTTGTTTGCTTTTTAATTACGATTCTCCATATATTTTGGTTTTGTGCATTATCCCTCCTATGCACGTCTTTCGTTTTATCTATTGCAAGAACTTTTTTGACAATATCCGCTCTATTGTGCTTTATGGTGCCATCTGTTCGACTTCAGTGATATTTGTTCTGATTTTTTCTCTGCTATTTATTGTGTTCTTGCTTTTGCCCTACTGAGTCGTGGTCTTGTAAATAGCACAGATTGATTTTTTTTTCATCACTCATATATTAGATATTAATTTAGAAACATATTTTATGCCTGTTTATTTTTAGGCTATTTTGTTAAGATATAAAGCAAAAACTAAAATACCTTTTGTAATTAAAAAAAAAAAAAAATTGCCTGAACTTTTAAATAAATACAACAAGTTGAAAAATTAACAACAAAAATAAAAAATCATACCTAATGATTAATATTTTGTCGGATAACCGTTATTTTCTATAACAGCCCTTAGTCTAGAAGGTATTTACTCCACAAGCGTTTAGCAATAACAAGTTGGTATAGAAAACAAGCATCTTAAATATATCGCCACAGATCTTCTAAATTTGATGGGTTTTTATTGTGCAGATCCCGTTTTAGGTGTTCCCAAAAATTCTCAATAGGGTTAAGATCTGGGTTTTGGGCCAGTCAATTTAGTACATCAACTAAATTGTCTTCTTGATATTTCTTAACTGGTTTTGATGCGTGTTTTGGGTCGTTATTATGCATAAATTTGTACGTAACCGAAAGAAATTCATCAACATATAATTTCATTACATTCCGGAGAATGTTTTGGAATGTAATATATGATATTGAGATTAAAATAGCATATTAAAAATAAACATATTTGAAGGCGTTTAAAATTAAGCATTATCCAATTTATCCATTGTACTAACAATTTTAAAAATAGAACCAATTTTTTTCCATGACAATACTCCCCAAACTATAAGAGATCCCCCACCGTGCTTAACGGTTTTTATAGTAGATATAACGTGGATCGAGGCTGCAAGTAGGTGGTCGACGAATATAACATTTACCGTCATTTCCAATTAAATTGATCTTAATCTGGTCACTCCAGAGCACTTTATTCCAAAAATAAATGTTTTTATTTAAATTCTCATAAGCAAATTTTAACCTAATTTTATTTAAAAAAAAAGAATAGCTTTTTTTAATCTTCTTTTAATGGTTCTACTCAATAATTGCATGCCATGTTCTTGTAAAAGTTGTCTTTTTATTTGGAAAGAATTAAAAAGGAAATTAGCTTTTCTAATTCTTACAAGTATGCTATCAATTATTTTTAAAGTTTTTTGTTTCCTATGTGACCTTATTTTATTTTCTGTTGGCTTGGTATGCTTATATTGATCTAAAGCATTGTAAACAAGCTTTCTAGAAAAGTTTCAAGTTTTTGCAGTAGTGAAAACATTCAATTCTTTGTTTTTTATTTCAACCATAATTTTCCTTTTTTTTTTCTTTCCAGTAAAAGTTATACGTTTAAATAAAGTATGGAAGCAGCATGTTTATTAATATACGTTTACTTAATTTTAAACAAATTGATTAAAAATGTAAAAAAAGAGGGACTAATACACAAAAATATTTATTACTCTTCTATTTATGTAACAAAATGTTAAATAAAAAAGTTGTTTAGAATCAAAATGTATTCTTATATACCAAGTTATGGCCACAGTTTATACCGTACAACGAATTAGTTATTTAACTCTCCACCTGTTTTGAAGCCATAGAATTCAACCAATAGGAACACTTTCCTCATATTCTGGGCATGTTCTACCTGTCCATGGATATGAGGACGATTTCTTTTATTTATAATAACCAACCCAGTCTAGTTTTGCCTTTTTCTGTTACGACAGTTTTACCACAACAGAGAGAGATGAACTCTGAATTGTTTGGAGGTTGGAAGCGTTGTTTATTTTTCGATGATTTTAAGTGATCTGTTTAAGTGTGTTGGATTTTTTGACAATTAATTTGTGAAAAGGTGACTAGTGTTTCCAGGTTTCATTGTTAAAAACCATGGTTGTACGTTGTTTTGTCTGCAAAAGTTACAAGAAAGCCAATCCAGCTTTAGGATATTTTAGCTTTTATACACATTTTAGAGCATACCAGAATGCGGCAAAGGATGTGTTTGGCAACCTCAGGTCTCCAGATTTTGATCTTTGAGTTTTTTGGATCCCGCGAAAGTCTATTTGTCCGCCATTTTAAAGATTTTGCCATTTTGCCAAATGTTGGCAAAAAAAGAAGGAAAAAAAAAATTAGAACTGCCTTTTCAACATCCTTGTAAAACTTCCCCAAAACTTATTTTGCATCTTTGTATACCAGAATAAGAATATTTTACACTTTAAAATTTTTAAACATATTTGCTTTCATCCAAAACAAAAAAATCATAAAAACTTAATATTCTTTAGCATTTATAGGCCTATTATTTATAAGTGTAAGGGAATATAACCATACATTTAAATTCAAACAAGAATAGAGTGGCAAGGAAATAGATATGTCATATTTTTAAAGCTGAATTTTTTTTCGAAAACTAAATCCTGAATCAGTATTCAGTCTGTCAAAAACAGATGGTTGTTACCATTGTAGTAATTTCTACCCAGTGGTTCTATAAATGTATATGTATTCATTTTATTTTAGCGAGGTAGTTATTTAAATAAATTAACTGCTTCCTTGAAACTTCGGGTAACTTTCAAACTCTGTAAGGTAAAATTATTTCCTCTATGTCTTGTGTGTACGTAGGCCTAAGAATTATATTTTATGACTTTAGTTTTTAATTTAGCTATTTACTGGATGGTGATTCTTCTATATGTGTGATAATAGGCTACTTTCACATTTTTAAATCTTATACTGTACTGTAATGTCCATTCTCGGATTGCTTCGGTTTGCTCGGTATGAGTCAAAAAAATTCATTATTTTTCATTTTTCCTGCACGTGAAAGTGGCCTATTATTTAAATTTCGTATGACCAATAAAACTGTACTCGAAACTTTTTTTTCTTGGTCACTTGACCATATTACATATTTTTGTTAAATATACTAACACATCAAATTTTTAACATGACTTTCATTTATTGAAATGGCTACCTACAAGAATAATAAATCAATTATGTATATGTTCTTCAACATCAACATTTATTTCTCTTAAGGTAGCCCAGCCTTTAATGGTTTTATTATGAGCGGCTTAACCAGTTTTTAAATAAAAAATTTCAAATACATCATTTTATGCAATTTTTTCCACCTATTTAAACCTACCTGCTTACCAGCCATCCAATTATGTGTAAATAATTGATCATTTTCAATTACGTTTCCTAGGGTTTCTTTTTACCAGTTCCACTCAAGTTGCTGCATATCATTTAATTTACTAATTTGATTAAATTAATTCCAGTCCGGCCCTGTCGAGCTCCAGCTTGCGATTTAATCACAACATTTTTGACACATGGAGCGCGTGCGCGAAATATGAGCAAAGAATGAAAAAGTCAAATCTGGCTTCATCCAAATTAACAGAGTTAAATAACTGATTCTTTGTACGGTATAAACTGTGTTATGGCCTTCTACTTAAAGATTACGAATTTGCTACCGTTGAAAACTTTTTATCTGGTAAAAGTTTTTAAAAATAATTTTTAGACCGATCTGCAAGAATGTACTGCTTGTTGTTATATCAGTTTATATCGCAGAACTAGTACTGAAGTGGTGTTATTTGGCGAGAAACCCAATCCATTTTTTCATAAATAAATCGGCAAACGAACCATTAATGTTACTTTAAACAAATGTAGATTTTTTTAAATTTATTTATTAAATAGAATCTCTGATTAATCATTTCTTTTTTGTAAGTAAAAGTTAAGTCGCCATTAGTTTAATCTATTTTCTATTTTAAGAACCACCACATTAATACATAAATTATCGAAATTATATTATGTATTTAAAATAAACTTTAAATTAACATTTTATAATGCAAACTGCTTTAGTATGCATCTCAAAGGCATTACCCCGATTTTCCTGAACGTCAGCTCCTTTCTAGGGGCTTTCATTCTGATGCGTACCAAGATAATATATTAATAGGTTATTAGCTTGAATGATATTAACACTATTGTTAAAGGATTTCTGTACAAAGCAGATGCAGGGTTTTAATATGTATTATGTCCTTATGCATTAATAATGTGCTTTTAATTATTATTCAGTGGAAATTTATGTTGACATGTGCCTTGACCATTTAGTGTGCCAGCACTAGTTGATTAATAAATTGAAAGGTTGACTCACTTATTACTTTTTAAAGAATGGCTAAAAATTTTTTCTTCTCTGATTTGGTATATTTTGCCGAAATAAAGTGCATTTCATTTAACGATTAATATATAGTTTTAGGTAGTAATTTTTAAAGTCATATTGAACATAATATTATATAAACCAAACCAATCTTAATTAATATACGTACTGCGACAAACCCTACTATCCGGTTATAAAAATTCATATTAGTAAAAACCTCAGATAAGACAGGAAAAACTACCCCAGATTAAATTTGAATTAACACATGTTATTTTTATGCTTATGTTTAATGTTGTTATAATATCATAGTTAAAATAAAAAATAGTTTTTATTTAGACATGGTGAGGCTTTATGACATTTAGAATTGCACAATACGTCAGATTTCTTACATTTACGACTAACCACAACTAACCGCAAGTATACACTTATTTAAACGTGCTACAAGTACAGTCGACGTTTGACCGAGTCTGCCAGTCGCTTCTAGAATCGACTAGGCAAAGCCCGAAACGGATTATTTTACTTTCGACGTTTGAATAAAAAGTTAGGAACTTCTAGGTTTGCCTAAAAATACTTTATTCAAAGGCCGAAATCGGAATTTATTTCGGGGTTAGCCCAAAGGCTTTGGTCAAACCTAGGATAAACCAGTCATTCCGCGAAGAGACTGCATATCGACCTTTGACTATGACATTTCCTTGTCATTAACATTCATTAACATCTTAACCTGACTGTACTAACAAATGGTCCCAAAACTCTGTTTCTCAATATCCCCGCCCAAACATTAATGTCAAACCTAACCTGAGGTCGCCCCTGCCTGTTTGCTTCAGGATTTTCGATAGACCAGATATGTTTATTATGGCGATTGAAAATACCACAATTTGTAAATTTGGTCTCATCAGACCAAATTACTTTGTTTAGAAAATTATTTCCTTGTTTGTTTATCTCCTCCCGTAACCACAAACAATATGCGAGTCGTCTTTCAGGATCACCGGGTTGTAACGTCTGGCTAATATGAATATTGAAGGGTTTGTAGGAGTGGTTTTTTAAAATTCTCCAGTACTTCACGTTGTAAAGCCCCGGACTGTTAATTTTGACAGCTGCCTGTCGCGTGGAGGTGGACGGATTGATATTTATCTAAAAGGTATAATGAATTTTAACTTGGTTTTTTCTCTTATTTAAATTTGCATTGCATTTAATGGGAACATCTTGATCGACACGACTAGAATTATGAATACATAGAATTAATTACCTGATTAAGGACAATACCAACATCTCTCTGCGATGTCTTACTCCCATATTTTGGGGTATTTTTGAAAACGAGCCATATTGCTTCAAATTTGAATCCAGTTTACGAATAAACGATCTGTTTGGGTTTTGGGGTTTCTCAGGATATCTTCGAAAATTTTTTTTCTAAAGCCCGATCACAGTTTCTGTAACGGCGGTAATACAATTGTAGCATATCTCGCTTTTCTTCGCTTGAAAATCTCATTTTTAAAAAACTTGTGTTTAATGACGTCTAAGCATTCAAATAAATTAATCGTTTGACATATTCAGTAATTTATAGTAAATAACAAATATTCCTTTGTTTTCAAAGCTGACATGATTAAACATTCATTTAGGCCTCGTGCCTTTTTTTTTGAATATACATAGTTTTTAAAAACTAACTTGTTTTCCAAACTGTATTTTAGCGCTAACTCATAGCACCTTTTATAACATTAACATTGGCAAAATAATTATGTGCCTTATCTCTAAAAATAAAGGATTTATTTTCTATAATATGTGATATCTTTCATTAAGATAGCAAAAGTAATGTGTTAGACAAAGAGAGATAGACCAAGTAGATGAAGGACCTTATTTTTCATAAATCCAATTAATTTTTTGACAATGTTAAGTCGTCATTGCTTTAAGGAAGTCCAAAGGTCACGATTAAAGAAAAAAAAATCCAGGGCCGTATTAAAAAAAATTAAGTTGATGGTGGTTGCTCGGAAACGAAACGTCGGATTTTAAGTTTAATAACGTCATTTTGTAGAAGGAAAAAGTAGCTGTGCTGACGTGACGTTTATTTCAAAATATTTTATCAAATAAGGTAACGAAAAAATAAAAACGTTTTTGCGGGAATTCGGTTTTCTCCGGATATCTCCGGAAGTAAACGGAATTTTTCAAATTTCAAAACAACGTTTTGTTTAGCATCACACTACACAACTCTTTTAGCTCCTACGGTTTACGAGATCCCCATGCATACAGTCGAACTTGTAACACCCTGTATAACAAATTTAGTTTATTGGGGTATCAGTCCTAGAGGGCTTGTTAAATGAAAATGCTTTTTGCACCCGCTTTCGAAAAACTTTATTTTCTTCCTCAGGGCTACAATAATGGAAGTACAATTAGTGAATGAGCTTGTTTATATTAAGAAAAGCAGAAAAAAGAAAAAAAAAACATAAAAAAAAATCTTTCCCTTAAGAAAGATAAATTATCTTTTTAACAATAAAAAAAAAATATTTTAATTAAATATGACAATATCTACTTACTGCTACTCGCATTAAGGGAAAATAACTCCATTGTGTGAAAAAAGTTGGCATTCTTGTGTAATGTATTATTATTGTTCCATGGTTAATTATTGATAAAAAATTTTATTTTAGAAATTGTACTGGTTTTGAAGGTAAAAATTTGATAGATGGTATTAAAAGAAATATGAATGTTGTGTTTTTTATTTAACCTGTTCTAAAGACCACAACATTTAAGTTCAAGTTAACATAGGGTTATTTAAAACCCAACCTGGTCGGTGATATTTACAAAAAACCTTGGATAGGCGTTGAGTAACTTGAAAGGGTGAACCAAGAGGATTTATGATCACAAAAATGTCTTTAAAAAGGTTAAAAAAAAAAGAAAAAAGAAGGAAAAAAAAAACCAAAACAAAACACATATTGTCTAACATTCCTGCCTCCATGTTGGTAGGTATTAAGGGTAACTACTAATGTGATTGATATTTGAAATTCTAAGAAAAAAAAAATTTTTACCTAATGTCAACAATTATGAAATATATTATCTATAATGTGAAAACTTTTTCGGAATTCTCCGTTAAATTCGTACTTCCAATCCAATCCATTGCCAGTGGACTGACCTAGGAATTGAACCCGGCAACTATGGATACTGGCAGACGGAGCACACCTGTCACATGCGTCCGTCAACCATATACCCAAGCTGATGTTTATAAGTATGAGTGGATGTTGAAGAAAAAAAGGAAAAGAAGAAATTGTGATTTTGTTCCTTACTTCCCCATGAAAAAAAGTATTATTAGTAAGTTCTAAATAGAGGTTAAAGAACATTATTTTGATTGGGTTTGAGTGTTTGGTTAAGATATTGGAATAAATTACACTCAAATCATTGATGTCAGTTTTTTTATCAATAGATTTAGGTTGCAAGAAAATTTCAGTCATTTCAAAAACAACCCCATTGTAGTCACTTTCGCCATCCAGTATTTTTTTTTTGGTTAAAATTAAAAAGGTGACCTGATTGATTTGTATGTTCTGCTAACGCACAAAATATTTTTGTTTAGTCTACAGTCACTTTTGTGTGATGTAATTCCCATCTTTAGAACCCTAGAGGTTTGTCCTTTTATATACAATATCACATTCAGAACAAGGAAACTATAAACAACATTCGATGTTTTATTTATTTCGTCCTTATCCTTTAATTTACTGAAAACAGTCCCCACTGTCTTGGTTTGTTTATGTGCTATTTTACCCGGGCGCATGTGACAGGTGTGTCCATCTGCCAGTATCCATAGGCCGGGTTCAACCAGGTCAGTCCACTGGCAATGGGTTGGATTGGAAAATACGAATTTTAACGGAGAATCTCCGAAGTTTTCACATTAAGATAATATAATTTCATAATTGTTGACATTAGGTAAAAATTTTTTCTTTTTCTTAGAATTTCAAATATCAATCACATTAGTAGTTTTCCCTTAAACCAACCAACATGGAGGCAGGGATGTTAGACACATATGTGGTTTTTTTTTTTGGTTTTTTCTTTCCTTCTTTTTCTTTTTTTACCTTTTTAACCTTTTTTTATCACACTACACAACTCTTTTAGCTCCTACGGTTTAGAGATCCCCATGCATACAGTCGAACTTGTAACACCCTGTATAAAAATTTAGTTTATTGGGGTATCAGCCTGAGGGTTTAAATGAAAATGCTTTGTTACTCCAAGCTTTGAAAAACTTTATTTTCTTCTCAGGGCTAAATAATGGAAGTACAATTAGTGAAGAGCTTGTTTATATTAAGAAAGCAGAAAAAAGAAAAAAACATTCAAAAAAACATCTTTTCTTAAGAAAGATAAATTATCTTTTAACAATAAAAAAAATATTTTAATTAAATATGACAATATCTACTTATGTTACCCTTAACAAAAACCCATTGTGTAAAACAGTTGGCATTTTTGGGTGTAATGTAATTGTTAGTTGAAAACGTTAAAATAATTTATTTTTGGGAAAATGTGTACTGGTTTGAAGGTATAAAATTTGATATGATGGATTAAAGAAATATGAATGTTGTGTTTTTTATATTAACCTGTTGCTAAAGACCACAACATTTAAGTTCAAGTTAACATAGGGTTAGTTAAACTACACCTGGTCGGTGATATTTACAAAAAACCTTGGATAGGCGTTGAGTAACTTGAAAGTGGTGAATCTAAGTAGGATTTATGATCACAAAAATGTCTTACGTAAAAAAGGTTAAAAAAAAAAAGAAAAAAAGAAGGAAAGAAAAACCAAAAAACAAAACCACATATGTGTCTAACATCCCTGCCTCCATGTTGGTAGGTATTAAGGGTAACTACTAATGTGATTGATATTTGAAATTCTAAGAAAAAGAGAAAAAAATTTTACCTAATGTCAACAATTATGAAATTATATTATCTATAATGTGAAAATTTTTTCGGAGATTCTCCGTTAAAATTCGTACTTCCAATCCAATCCATTGCCAGTGGACTGACCTAGGAATTGAACCCAGGCAACTATGGATACTGGCAGACGGAGCACACCTGTCACATGCGTCCGTCAACCATATACCCAAGCTGATGTTTATAAGTATGAGTGGATGTTGAAAAAAAAAAGGAAAAGAAGAAATTGTGATTTTGTTCCTTGACTCTCCCCCATGAAAGAGTATTATTAGTAAGTTCTAAATAGAGGTTAAAGTACTATTATTTTGATTAGTTTGAGTGTTTAAAGTTAAGATATTGGAATAAATTACACTCAAATCATTGATGTCAGTTTTTTATTAATAGATTTAGGTTGCAAGAAAATTTCAGTCATTTCAAAAACAACCCTTATTGTAGTCACTTTCGCCATCCAGTATTTTTGTTTGGTTAAAATTAAAAAGGTGACCTGATTGATTTGTATGTTCTGCTAACGCACAAGTATTTTTGTTTAGTCTACAGTCACTTTTGTGTGATGTAATTCTATCTTTTAGAACCCTAGAGGTTTGTCCTATATATACAATATCACATTCAGAACAAGGAATACTATAAACAACATTCGATGTTTTATTTATTTCGTCCTTATCCTTTAATTTACTGAAAACAGTCCCCACTGTCTTGGTTTGTTTATGTGCTATTTTACGGACGCATGTGACAGGTGTGCTCCATCTGCCAGTATCCATAGTTGCCTGGGTTCAATTCCTAGGTCAGTCCACTGGCAATGGATTGGATTGGAAGTACGAATTTTAACGGAGAATCTCCGAAAAAGTTTTCACATTATAGATAATATAATTTCATAATTGTTGACATTAGGTAAAATTTTTTCTCTTTTTCTTAAATTTCAAATATCAATCACATTAGTAGTTACCCTTAATACCTACCAACATGAGGCAGGGATGTTTAGACACATATGTGGTTTTGTTTTTGGTTTTTCTTTCCTTCTTTTTTCTTTTTTTTAATCTTTTTTACGTAAGACATTTTTGTGATCATAAATCCTACTTAGATTCACCACTTTCAAGTTACTCAACGCCTATTCAAGGTTTTTTGTAAATATCACCGACCAGGTGTAGTTTAACTAACCCTATGTTACTTGAACTGAAATGTTGTGGTCTTTAGCAACAGATTAATATAAAAAACACAACATTCATATTTCTTTTAATACCATCATATCAAATTTTACTACCTTCAAACCAGTACACATTTTGCAAAAATAAAATTATTTTAACGTAATAATTAACAACATGGAACAATAAGTAATATATTACACAAGAATGCCAACTGTTTTTCCACAATGGAGTCCTTATCCCTTAATTTACTGAAAACAGTCCCCACTGTCTTGGTTTGTTTATGTGCTATTTTACGGACGCATGTGACAGGTGTGCTCCATCTGCCAGTATCCATAGTTGCCTGGGTTCAATTCCTAGGTCAGTCCACTGGCAATGGATTAGATTGGAAGTACGAATTTTAACGGAGAATCTCCGAAAAAATTTTCACATTATAGATAATATAATTTCATAATTGTTGACATTAGGTAAAATTTTTTTCTCTTTTTCTTAGAATTTCAAATATCAATCACATTAGTAGTTACCCTTAATACCTACCAACATGGAGGCAGGGATGTTAGACACATATGTGGTTTTGTTTTTTGGTTTTTCTTTCCTTCTTTTTTTTCTTTTTTTTTTAACCTTTTTTACGTAAGACATTTTTGTGATCATAAATCCTACTTAGATTCACCACTTTCAAGTTACTCAACGCCTATCCAAGGTTTTTTGTAAATATCACCGACCAGGTGTAGTTTAACTAACCCTATGTTAACTTGAACTGAAATGTTGTGGTCTTTAGCAACAGATTAATATAAAAAACACAACATTCATATTTCTTTTAATACCATCATATCAAATTTTACTACCTTCAAACCAGTACACATTTTGCAAAAATAAAATTATTTTAACGTAATAATTAACAACATGGAACAATAAGTAATATATTACACAAGAATGCCAACTGTTTTTCACACAATGGAGTTATTTTCCGCTTAATGCGAGTAGCAGTAAGTAGATATTGTCATATTTAATTAAAATAAATTTTTTTTTGATTGTTAAAAAGATAATTTATCTTTCTTAAGGGAAAGATTTTTTTTTTTTGAATGTTTTTTTCTTTTTTCTGCTTTTCTTAATATAAACAAGCTCATTCACTAATTGTACTTCCATTATTGTAGCCCTGAGGAAGAAAATAAAGTTTTTCGAAAGCTTGGAGTAGCACAAAAGCATTTTCATTTAACAAGCCCTCTAGGACTGATATCCCAATAAACTAAATTTGTTGTTTAACTAGTCAGTCAAGACTACCCTTCTTCTCTTTTTTATATATATATATATATATATATATATAATATATATATATATATATATATATATATATATATATATATATATATATATATATATATATATATATATATATATATATATATATATATATATATATATATATATATATATATATATATATATATATATATATATATATATATATATATATATATATATATATATAATATATATATATATATATATATATATATATATATATATATATATATATATATATATATATATATATATATATATATATATATATATATATATATATATATATATATATATATATATATATATGCCAACGACTTTTGTCGCTTAGGTAGCTTAGGTCGCTTTGTTGAGATCAGCGTAGTGGGACGCCGAACACGGTTAGTAATTGGATGGGCGACCGCTAGTAAACACTATGTGCTGTTGAGTGGGGTTCGGAACACACGTTTAACCGGATAACATTACCAAGACGTTAATGGGCGTAGTTCAGAGGTAGTAGTTATTTGTATAACGTTCGTGATGCTATGAGTGCATGTTTCGGTACTTGGACATAGTTAAGGGAACTGGGGGATAAAATGGGTTAAACAACAAAAAACCCAGCACCCACGGTACCTAGTACTAAGGCTCCATATAAGCCTCGTGGGCTGTCATAAAGATATAAAAACTGCCAATGGATTTAAAACTTCTAATTTATCAGTTGTCTTTTGTTTATTATATTAATATAATTTTTGCAGTTTATGTTACCAAACAAACAACTTTTTTTTTATAAAAAAATATACAAATTTAAAGAAATTGTGTGTTTATCCAATCCTGTTCTCATTACGCAAAATCAGAGCCATTGTCTTAATTAAAGTTGTTAGAATGATTAACACAAACACATAATGTATACTGTGCATTGTGCGATTAGCTAAACACCAAAATACTCGTCGAGAAATAGTATAATGTAAAATGTAATATGTAGAAAGGGGGTAAGGGTAGAATTTCTATCTATTAATATTTAAATCGTATCAGATATGGCATACCTTAAAAAACCCAAGAGAAAGCTCACACGTCAATCAAGAGTTTAATTTAAGTGGAAATTATTAGTCCGTTTTAAATTTTGATGGTATTTTTAGCCGACACTACCCTTCGTGTATTAAATAATATCTATTTTTTTCCAAGCTAAGTTAAGGTACATTATATAAAGAAATATACATTTCTGTATCTTCACTATGTCAAAAACGTACGCTATGTATATCTCGCTAAAACAAATCCTTTACTAGACATATGCGATTTGAATATTAGATGCAAACACTTATTGTATTTTATTTTAATTTTATAGGTGACATTTGCTTACATTTAAACTTGAATAAAAATAAAAAAAAATAAATGGATTTTATAGAAAACAATCCATTTCAGTTAAGGAACTAGTACAGGCATTAGTCCGCAGTTTTTTGATGGGCCTTTAGGTAATGTATTTGGAGATTTTTTTTAAAAACATATACCTCGTTTACTAACATATGGTCTTAGCATTTACAGAGCTTCACTCCATTATGCGATTTAGACCCGTAATTATTTAGATCAAATATTTGAAAATAGGATTGGTCGAGATGGTCGGCTCAACTGGACTGCTTGTTCGCCAGTTTTAACTTCAATTGAATTTTTTGGCGACTTTATAAAGGACAAAATAGTAGCTACTGCACCTACATCCCAGATAATAGAAAAAATCAAATCCGTTCTTGTCTAACACCTTTAATGTTAGAGCGGGTACGAAATTTACATCTAGTCCAGTAAAAGACAATGGACAAAGCTGTAAATAAATCCGTACAGTTTTCTCTTGTATTGCAATTTTTAGGTCTTAGGGAATGCTTTCAAGCAAGATACAGTTTATTAACCTTAACAGGTGGGAAAGTGCTGAAAATGGCCCCTCAAGGCCCGAAAAATGGGTTTCCCGCAAATATCTGCCAAAATATGCGAATTAAAGAATTTTTTTTTTTAAACAAAAAATGAAGAATGCCTTGTAATCTACAAAAACAGTTTCTATAATTTTTTTTTCAAAAAATCGATAGTTTTCGAGATAACGGGACCCAAATGTCCATTCATTTCAGCTGCTCTTCAACCGCTAGAATGCCGCTATCTTAATGGATTCACTTACAAGCGGCGGACGAATTGTTCCATTACTCGGGCAATAATGTACAATTTTTAATAATTTAAAGTTCATCGGAATGGGAAAACCCGTACCTATCATTGCATATGAGTTTGGGTCCATTCTGATTTTTCTAGAATATTAATAAAAGCGGTTAAAGTGTTTTTTCACAATATTTTGAGTTTGTTATTAACATTTCTTTTTTATATTGAGATCCTAGCAAGTGTTTAATGATCCCAAAGAATTTCTTTTTCCATCTTTCTTGCGTTTTAATAAAAAATTGTTTTGCCCATCTGCATTTTTTAGCCGTTTTCGAAATTCTAGAAAATCTGTAGAATAAATGCGAACCAATAACTCATCATCTATTGAAATGCTTATCGATGCACATCATATAAAAGCTTAGAGTGTCTAGTTTCTAAATGTCCTTTTTTCTTTTTAATAAAGTCCAATAATTTTTGAAAAATCAGGAAAATTTATCACACCACTGACTCGCGGACTCACAATTAACCACATATATCCAGTGTGAAATGTTATGGATTTTTCGACGGCCGTTTTTGCGAAAAATATTGTTGTTGCGAAAAAAATGGTAAGGACCATTTTTGTAGATTTCGAGGTGTGCTTAATTTTTTGTTTTAACAAAAATTCTCTAATTCGCATATTTTGGCAGATATTCCAGGGAAACTAATTTTTGGGACTTTGGGGGGTCATTTTTAGCAGGTTCCCACGTCGGAATCGTGATAAACTTTTTCTCGCTCGAAAGCATCCGCAAAGACCTAAGAATTATGCCACAAATAAAAATTGTACAGATTTATTTACAGCTTTGGGTACTTTTAGGTCTTCAGTTAATGGGCTGTTTAATAAAGAGTAAGAATGTGTTTGGAAATTGGTGAGGGGCGTTTTGAGCAATGATTTAAAATTAAGTTAAAGGTAATTTTTCTAATGTACTAACATAATTAGTGATAATTCCGTAAAAAAATTGTTAAGTTAAAAAATTTTAACCGGCTTTAGTTATATATTTGCGAAATTTGAGATTTGTCAATAGTATTTGATCAAAATATAGAAAATAAAAATAGACGATTTGCTTACAAAAATCCAAATTTTCCCCGGAGGGCTACAAAAAAATCAATTTTTTTCGCAAATTCCAAAATAAACATTTTTTTTTACCAAAGTGTGCCTCTTAAGGCGAATAGCATGTGGTATATATTTGGTGTGGGTCCCATAACTCACTTTTTAAATAAAAAAATTTGAAACTCCAAGCACCTCCCGCTAAGTATTTTATAATTACGAGTATGTATGTTACCTATTTAATATGTTCCTGTTTACCAGCTTGGTACCTTTACCTATTGTCATTGTAATTGTCATTCTGATAATTTTAAAATATAAAAATTATTTTAAAAACTATTTTATTATTTAAATTTTAAACATGGCGCAGTCGGTACAGAACTTAATTTAAAGTAAATTATTTAAGAAGATGGAATTTAATAAACCTTGCAGATTAAGCCTTAGCGGCAATATTTCTGAAAATTTCCAGAATTTTAAAGAAGAGGTTTCAATTTATTTTTGGCTACAGAAACCAGCAAGAAATCCAAGGAAGTTCAAGTGGCCCGACTTAAAAATCTTTTGGGCGCTGAAGCTCTAAAATTATACAACTCTATCTCAAATTTGCCCAAACAAGATGAGTCAGTAGAAAGTATATTTGTTGTTCTTGAAAAAAAATTGTACGACAAAGAAAAACGAAACTATGTCATTATTTAAGTTTTTGAGCCGAAAAGAACATGATAGAATACCTTTTGATAATTTTTTTGCTAAATTAAAGTCTCATGTTAAAAACTGTAATTTTGAAGAACAAGAAAAAAATATGTTAGAGGCTCAAATAACTTTAGGAATAATATCTAAGCCTATACAAGAAAAAATACTGAGAAATGATCCGGCTTTGGAAAATGTTATAAGTTGATATAGATCTGCAGAATTGGCCAATAAAAAGATGAAATTAACCAATGATGTTGGAAGTTCTGGTTGTGTTACAGTAAAAGACGTAAAATTAAAAAAGATAGTAAGAAACAAGATATTTGGCAACATAAAATCTTTCTGTTTCCGATGTGGAGGTATTCATAACCTTGAAAGTTGTCCAGTAAATGGCAAAACCTGTACAAAATATGGTCGCATAAACCATTTTTCAGTCGTGTGTAGAAGTTATTAGCGGAAAAAAAGATATAAATTAAATTAATGAACCAATTGCAAGTGAAGAAGATTATTTAAATGGATTCAATTTTAACGGTAAATTCTCTAGAAGAATCAACCGTTTGGTATAAAGATATTAAAATTGAGGATCAAATAATAAAATTTAAATTGGACACTGGATCACAGGTTGACATTTCACCATATAATTATGTAAAACCAGTTGGTTTACAAAACAAAATTAAAAATACTAACATTAAATTAGAAGCCTACGGAGGTTTTCCTATACATATTCTTGGGGAAGTTACTGTAAAAATTGAAAATGTATCTATGTTTTTTCTTGTAAATTTTGTTGTTGTTTAAAATAATTCAGGTCCAATATTAGGATTAAAAACATGTGTTAATTTAGGGCTGATCAAACAAATTGATTCTATTTGCCAAAATGGTAAGAATAAGCTTGTTTCTGAATACAATGATGTCTTTGAGGGTCTGGGTTGTTTTCCAGATATCTGTAAAATAAAACTTAAATCTAATGCGATCCCAGTTGCAAGTTCTTCTCGAAGAATACCCATTAAAGTAAGAGAAAAATTTAAACGAACTCTTACTTATCTTTCAGAAAAAAAAATCATTACTGAGGTAAATGAACCAGTTGAGTGGGTATCTAACGTAGTAATAGCAGAAAAATGGAATGGTTTATTAAGAATCTGTATTGAGCCACTTCACCTAACTACAAATATTATTAGAGAAAGGCATATGATTCCGAAAGTTGAGGAATTAAGTCAAAATTTAGCAAACAAAAAATTCTTTAGTATTCTTGACCTAAAAGATGGCTTTTACCAAATGCAATTAGATGAAAAAATCCAGTAAAATGTGCTCTTTTAGTACAATATTTGGTACATATAGGTTTTTGAGGGCTCCATTTGGTCTTTCAAATTTGCCTGAGTTATTCCACAAAAAAGTATATAAATATTTTTGAGATATCAAAGGTGTTTGTATTTATTTTGATGACATTTGTATAGCAACCAAAACAAAAGACAAAACATGATGAGGTCATTAGAAAAGTTCTAGATAGGGCTTGAAAATACAAAATAAAATTTATGACCTGTGTACGCCTTAGCATCAGGTAAACCCAAATATGTAGCTATCTTAAAGGGTATATTTCCAAATATATTTTTACCTATAGGCTGCACAGTACATCGTTCATCATGATAGCACAAAAAAAACCTATCAATAGGTGCACTTTTAGGTCGCAAAGATACATAGTCCCGAATTAACTTTGTTGTCCACATTTCACTGTCATCAATAACCAAAAAGCTCCTTGCTTGCCCATTTTTACTTTGTGGAATGTAAATAAATATATGCTGACCCATATCACGCACATCGGAAAACTTCATTTTCACAAGCTCGTCTCTTCTACAAGCTCCGAATACACCTATTACTAATGCAACTTTATCTGCCAAATATTTTTCAGTCGGCGCTTCTTTCAAAAAAGTTATAACTTGTTCGCGAGTCAGAACCTTCGACTTTTTAGGCTGATAATTTCTCCCAAGTTGCTTTAGGAACTGTTGCAGATAAATCAACTTTTCATTACTTCTTATCTTCTTATGAACTATTAATTCTTTACGTAACATTGAAAACTTTGTTCAAAGGGAATTTGGAGAATATGACTCTGACAAATCTTGAAAATAAGCCATCAAAACGGTTTCGTCCACACGGTCCACGCAGTGTTCCGTCAGCTAGGCTTAAAAATGAAAATATTCTTTTTCGTAAATCCGCCTAGTTTTTTCTGGCACTTCGGACATTTTTATGCCTTAATCGCAAAATTATTTTTTATGTGCTGTCAATGATCGATATACAACTAGATGTATCACCGGCCAGATTTGTGTGTCTTCCTTTGTAATATGCCGCAGACGCCTTGCTGCCATATTTCAGTCCATAAGTCTTTAAGTGCTCTAAAATCTGCATTTGCCACAGTATTTTCCGCACTACTTATAGTCATTTTGTAAAATCTGTTAAACACGTTGAAAAACCGATTGTTTTGGCATCATAGCGTCACCCAGGAGGTGCTGCCCCCATAAATAAATAAAGTATTTGCCCATTTAAAACAATCGATATCTTCAAAGCGACAATAATAAACCCTTACAACTCGGTAGGCCACGATTTTACAAAAGTGTGTAAATAATATACAGTGGCGGCGTAAAAATAAATACGTTTTGTTTAATAATTTAAAATAAACGACTTTATTGTGTTATAGACTATAGATTATTATGTCGAAAACATAAATTTAAACATAGGTAAATTAGTTGTCAGAAATAGCGCTTGATAATTTTAATGTTAATGAAAATAAAAGTCATATGGTCATTATATATATTTTACTTACACATTCATTTATTCATACACCGATTAATCACGAAAACTACTTGACCTATGAAGATAAAATTTGCAACAACAGTTGAATATGAGCAAAAGACGTTGGCTAGGAATTTTAGAAAATTCACCCCTTAAAGCGGTAGAATGGGGGATGGGTGAAAGTTTGTATTAAACTTCGTCATTTCTGGACTTAGAAATATGAAAATTGTTATTTAGGTTTTTAATTATGACAAGAAATGATTTGTCTTAATATATTTTTTTAAATTACATCTGTTGGGGAGGTAAATGGGGATGAAAGTAATATGTACAGAAAAATAAGCATGTTTGAAGCTGTAAATATGCGAGTTGGTAATTAGACTTCTAAATACCCAGAAAAATGAAAGACTAGCTAAAAAAGTATTTTGGGAAACTTCCCTCCCCCTAAAAGGGTAAAATGGAGGGGGGATAAAAGTTTGTGTTGTACTTCGTCATTTTTTGATTCAGAAGTATGGAAACTATTATGTAGGGTATTAATTACGATTAAAAATTATCTGTTATATGGTTTTTAAAATTACATACCTTAGGAGTTTAAAATGGAGACGAAAGTTGTTAATATAGGGGTTGTTAATTAAGCTTCTAAAGTTTGTTATTTCTGGACTTAGAAGTATAAAAATTGGTATGTAGGCTATTATTACGATTAAAAATGATCTGTTTTAAAACTTTTAAAATAACATCCCTTTGAAGTAAGCGTTTAAAGTCGTAAATATGGATGTTTTTGATAAGGCTTTTACCCAAAAAATAGAAAATGGTAGTATTTTTGGAACTTTATCCCTTGAGGGTTTAAAAAGAGGGGAAAAAGTTTTATAAGAAATAAGAACGTACCTATTTACAAATACCATTTATAATATAAAGATGATAACAAATGATATACGATTAAATAATAATGTTCAATCGCAAGACGCGCGCTACACTGCAAAGTGTGTGATGAAAGACGGAGTGTAAAGAGGGCCAGATACCTGAGGGCAGTCGACGTTGACTCACGAATTAAATGTATTTTTCCGCAAGAACGGATATAAATTTGAAGAATTAATTGGTAAAAACCAAATTCAAAAAGATATATAAATACGCTTAAGGGAGATAAAAAAAATGGCCATGGATCTTCGTAATATCGTTTATATTTAAATAATAAATGGTCAGGCGCATGTCTAGCCACATGCATACTTTAAGATTCTGTAATAAAAATGTTTATCTTATCTCCATATAAAAGATATTTTTTTACAAATATTAAATCTCTGAAGACTATTATTTATTCAAAACCTAAGTTTTTTTGGCGAACGGTAATTAGACTTTGAACTTTATAAATAATTTGTTAATAAAGAAAGTGCATAACTGTGTGACTCAAACCAGGAACTTATAAACCAGCCTATTGCCACATACCACTACCCAGAACTAACCACTGAGAATGTGTTTAATTATTTTAAAGACAGCCAACAGCTTGCGCGTATAGTTCATATTGATTTTTATTTTATTAACTTATCATTTAAAACTAAAATATTGGAGTTTACCATTTTTTTTCAAATTTAAAATTTACGTACATTATGTCTTAGATTTTTTATTTTTTGGCCAAATATTTTATTTTTTAAGTATTGTGTAAGGATGCCACATTTTTTTTCAAATATAATATGACATAAAAAGCTTAAAAGAAAATTTGCTTCAATAAATTTGTAAAACCGAAAATTAAAGTTTTTATGAGAGATAAGTACAAATTTATGTACAAACGCCATTCGTATTGAATAATAATAACAAATGAAATAGTATAAAATAAAATTGCTCAATCGCACGTCTCGCGCCATGCTGGAATACGGAGCTGGGGTGCGTGATCTGATGTGACGCGTTGAAGGAGGAGGAGAGGACAATATCCTACGAGAATGGAAAAAAACAAAACAGCAAAAATTGTGTAGTATGCACTGACATAAAATCAGGTAAATAAATTTCAAGAATTAATTGGTAAAAACCAAATGCAAAGGTGTAAATAAATACCGTAAAGGAGATAAAAAAATCGGCCATACATCTTAGTAATATCAATGATCGATATAAAACTATAAATTTTTGGTAATATTATGGACATATAGTCCACGAAATGTCTTAAGTGAAATATCTTTATAGAGATAATCTTGGTAATACCGACAAAAAAGTTAACCTATTATAAACCATATAATATACCATAAATTATCAAACAATTTTGCCAATTAAAATATAGCAAAGGTACTAGGGTTGTAAAAGTTTTGATTTTAATTACAATTAGAATGGGGCCAATGATCCATATATGGATCGTCGATGGCGCCGTAAAAATTTTATTTATTTTATGCAGTTAGCACCCTCGGCCTAATAAAAGTACTTAAAAGAAAACATGTTTTTAATTACAGCGATTTCTGATTTGACAAAAAAATTCTTAAGATAGTCTTGATTTAAATTTCTTGTTAAGAGAATCTTATATTTTTTGGTTTTTAGTAGGGCTGCCAACCGCCGGGTGACCTCGGATTTGTTCCACTTTGAAAGGCGTCCGGGGAACGTCCGAGAGGAGTTTAAAAAAAAAGGTCTGAATAAAACCCGGACACTCTCTCGTGTCAAGAGATTCATTGAAACATAAGCCATAAAACTGTTACAAATTTATTGAAAAATAAATGCATTTTTGTTTAAAATAAAATTCATTAGTTTACTTTTAAATTTCAACTAATAAATTTATTTATTTAAATAATAGATTTTGAGTTTTAAGTGACCGATTTGTAAAACTGGATAACAAGCTGTAAAAAAATTATGTAAATAATATTATTATTTATTGTAAATTGTTTTTAGGGGTCAGACAAAAAATAAAATTCTACCCAAATGTCGGATTTTCGAGTTTTTTCAGGAGTACATAAAACTTATTTTGCTTATTAAAGAACCATCATTTAAATATCGTTTCTCGAACACATTGCGTTTAAATTTAAAGTCGTCGGATCTAAAAAGCTGTGTGATGACGCAAGGTTGTGAGTTTCAATATTAGTTTTTTTTGCTTCGTTAATTTATTTCATTCAGAGAAAAAAAAACCATCGTGTTCCTGTATTTCCATTGAAGTAAATTGGTTTATGTCAAATAAATATCAACATATAAATGTAAGGTTAATTATACCGTTAAAATCCATCCAAATTTCCCCAAAATAAAATTACATTTCAAAAAAACAGTTGAAGCTTCAAAAACTGCTATTATCGTTTGAAAAACACCTCTTAAGTAATTATAGTTACCATCCTCTGAAACAATGCAATACACTTTTTCTTAATGTGTTTTTGTTAAACGAAAATGAACAGATTTTAATATTTTAACTTTTAAATAAACAAACGAAAATCAAAAGTGTTTCAACATTCCGCTTGCATCCGCGATGTATATTATAACTAAGCCTTGATCGAATCTGTCCATCAAGCTTTGTAAATATAGGTTAGCCCCTTGTGACGAAGATATCATATTTCTATACAAACTTTCATCCCCATTTTAACCCCTTCCCTCCCAAGGTTGTAATTTCAAAATTTTTAAAACAGATCATTTTTAATCGTAATCAATAGCCTACATTCCAATTTTATACTTTTGAGCTCAGAAATGACAAAGTTCCATTCACACAAACTTTTACCCTCCATGCTACCGTTAAAGAAATAGTTCAAAATCCTTTTTTGCTAACATCTCCTATTTTCGGGTAATTAGAAGCTAATTATCAACTTGCCCATTTACAACTTTAAAAATAACAATTTGTATATACAAATTTTTATCCCCCTTTTAACCCCAAGGGGTATAATACCAACATGTTTAAAACAGATTCATTTAGTCGTAATCAATAGTCTATATACCAATTTTTATACTTTTATGCGAAAGTTCATAGAAACGTTTACCTCATTGTAACCCTTTAGGGCAAGAAGTTTTGCAAAATCCTTTCTAAGCTAACGCCTACCATTTTTCTGGGTAATCAGAAGCCAATTACTATCTGCTATATTTACAACTTCAAAATGACAATTTTGTGATACATATAAATTTTATTTTGACCCCCCCCCAAGGAGAACTTAGCCCCGTTTGCCCCTGTCAATCAGGTCTTATGAATACTAGTTCAGCCTTTGTGACAAAAATACCATATTTTTATGCAAACTATTGTTCCCATTTTAACCCCTTTACCTCCCCAAAGGTTGTAATTCCCAAAAAAATTAAACAGATTATTTTAATCGTA
>JAHBCN010008538.1:0-38381 GCA_019359885.1 Listronotus oregonensis | reverse complement strand
TTTGGGAAAAAAAGAGAGGCCAATACAGCGAATTGCTTAATAACAGATATTTGGAAGGGTTGCAATTGATAAAAGCAACGAATATTAAAAAACAATAGAAAAAATTATTTGTCCGATTCATAATCTTCAATTACTTCTTCTTGTTGTTCTTCTTCTTGATCTTCTTTTTCTATTTCTTCTTCTTCTTTTTCTTCTTTCTGATCTCCTTCTTCTTTATCCTGGGTGTAAGTGAATTGCGTCAATAGGGATGCATCACATGTCTGTTCGTCAATATCAAACGAATTCTCTGCTGTTGGTGGGTGATTCAACATTAGAACACGACCAGCCTTGAAAATTCGTACATGGAAAGCAAAACAGTCCAACTTTTTTGCAACCACATTTAGCACTGCATCCCTTTTTACAGTTGAAAAATATTGTGTTTAGCAGTTTTTTCGGCGCGGGTGAGTAAAGCCTTAATTGGTTCTAATGTATTATCGGCCAACTTCCAACTCCAATCTTTTGGGTCTAGCTGATAACCAAGCCACACTTGAACTTGGTAATATACCCGAAAAAGATGTTGATAAGCAGCAACTAAGGCTGGGGGAAGACAAGCTAATTGGGCTTGTTTTTTATTTCGAGTGTTTACAGTTACAATCACCGATAGAAAAATATGTTTACTTATATTACAATGACGCTATAAACTTTTTAAATCGTTATACAGGGTGTTCGGAAAAAGCGTTAGGAAACTTTAAGGGGTGATTCTACAAAGGAAAATAATGTTAGTAAGTTATTTGGCAAAATGTCGAGATCCCCATGGTTACGAAGATAAATGGGTACAAAGTTCAATTTTTAGTTTTGTTTTTCCGCCATATTACATTTATTCTTCCATCAATTTAGTTGATGTCCGGCATACGAACCGAGCTCTTTGGGTTCTAATATTGTACGTCAAAAGTAGTTCTTTTGAACACCACTAGAGGGCACTTTACCTAAAACACAAAATTTATTTACTCCGTATCTTTTTTATTTAGACAGATATTGCAAATTTGACTATACCAGCTTAAAGACAATTAAAAACTCAAAAAAGAATGTACTCTTTATCAATGTCGATAAACCTAACCATTTAGCCATTAATCGACATCAAAGTTTTCATCAGTTTTATCCAAATTAACCATGTATTTAAATATAATCAACAAATCAAGTCGCCTTGTGTTAAACTTTGCGAAATTTGACAGATATTGATTGCATTACTGTTGAATTTGAAATAATTTTCCGTGTTAAAAACATACATTGCTATAAAATAAAACGAGAATATTCATATATTAAGTACCGTGATATGCATTTTTGTTTAGGGCAAGCACATGGGAATGCAGAAGAGGCCCGGCGGATTTATATTGCAATCCAGAAAGAAATGCTCCATGTGCACGAACTTTCATTAATATTCACAGATGACTTGGTGAGATAGGTTCTTTCAAAATTGGGTTTTCCGATAAAGGTAGACCAAGGCATGTTAGAACTGTTGAAAGAGAACAAAGAGTTATCGAAAGAGTTGAAAAAAATCCAAGTATTAGCACAAGGAATCTTGCGTTACAAGAGGAAATTGCTAATTCTACAGCTTGGCAAATTCTTCATGAAGAACTTCTGTCCCCATTTCATATACAGAAGGTTTAAGCACTTTATGAGGGTGACTCATAGCTAGGAATGGACATGTGCAATAGTGTTTTGAAAAAATATGAAGAAAATAACCAGTTCATCGACTTAATTTTGTTTACTGACGAAGAAGCATTCACGCGAGTTGGGATTACAAATTTTTGTAATACGCACGAATGGGCTTATAAAAACATTCACGCCATTGTAGAAAAACAGCATCAGCAAAGGTTTTCGTTGATTGTATGAGCCAGAATTGTAGAAGATCATCTAATAGGACCTCATTTTTATGACGGACTGTTAAATAGACAGGTTTATTTAAATTTTCTTCAAATCGATCTACCTAACATGCTTGAAAACGTTTCCCTACAAACCAGATTAAACATGCGCCTACTTCAGGATGGCGCTTCACCCCATCCAATGGATTTCTTTTTTTTTTTTTTGGGCCATTTAAAAGCTTTAGTCTTTAAGACGCCGGTAAATGATATAAATGATTTGCGTCAACGGATAATGAATGGTTGTGATATTATTAGAAATACAGTTGGTATAGTTTTTCAGATACGATAACATTTTTAAAAAAGTATTAAAAAATGTATAGAAATGAGTGGGGGGGCATTTGGAAAATATGTTATAGTTTTTCCGTTTTTAAAGAAACAATCTTATAAGCTACCATTAAGATTAGTTACATATTAAATTAGTGTTAAGGTTTTTTGTTGACAAATTTATTAATAAATATACTTATAAAGTCATTAGCTGTCAAATTTATTTGATACAAGGCGACTTGATTCGTTGATTTCATTTAAATACATGGTTAATTTGGATGAAACTGATGAAAATTTTGATGTCGATTTATGGCCAAATGGTTAGGTTTATTGACATTGATGAGAAGTACATTCTTTTTTGAGTTTTTAATTGCCTTTAAGCTGGTATATTTAAATTGGCAATATCTGTCCAAATAAAAAAGATGGGGAGTAAATAAATTTTGTGTTTTAGGTATAGTGCCCTCTAGCGGTGTTCAAAAGAACTACTTTTAAAGTACAATAGTAGAACCTAAAGAGCTCCCTTGGTATGCCGAACATGAACTAAATCGATGGAAGAATTAATGTAATATGGCGGAAAAATAAAACTTAAAATTGAACTTTGAACCCCTGTATCTTGGTAACCATGGAGATCTCGACATTTTACCAAATGGCTTACTAACATTATTTTCCTATTTCGAATTACCCCTTAAAATTTCCTAACGCATTTTCCGAACACCCTGTATCTCAGAAACGGTGGCTTTTAGGAAAAAAATATTGAAACCTTTTTTATAGATAGTTTTATGATCTACAATTTTTGTTAAAGGTTATTTTACCTTTGACCTCACATTTTTTTCCATATACTGTAACGATGGGGAATTTTGAAATGTTATTTATAATTCTGTTTTAAACAATTTTACTCACTTTCAGGTTATTGTAAATGTATGTACCTTTAAATGTCTAGATTGGCCGGAGTATAAACAATCAAAAGACAGACATAAACAATATATTTTTTTAATTCTTAATTAAGGATAATATTAACTATTGTTTAAGAAATGGATAATAATATTTTTATATTTAATTCTTTTTTTTTATTTTTATTTTTATGGGTCAAAAGTACCCAAATTTCGTATTTTAAAAAACTCATATCTTCAAAAATCGTAACTTTATCGTAAAAAAATATGGAATCTTTTCATAAAGGAGGTGAATTGATGCCACATAATTTTAGGCCAATATCTTTAGTTCCAATTGTATCAAAAATTATTGAAATTGCTCTTAAAAAACAAATCAATGAATATTTCGAAAAAAATAAGCTTTTTTATGTCTCGCAATACGGCTTCAGAGAAGGTAAATCTACCAGTGAAGCTCTAATCTCACTTTTACATAGAATCATACAGGGAATGGAAGCAAATCAACTTGTGGGGACAACCTTTTGTGATTTACAAAAGGCATTTGACTGTCTATGTCATGAAAAACTTATACAAAAACTCAAATATTATAATTTCAATAAAAATAGCCAAAATTTAATTTCTTTTTATCTGAGCAATAGGTTTCAATACACTTCCTGCAACAATAATCTTTCACAAATACTCGCAATAAAAACAGGGGTACCGCAGGGTTCTGTTCTTGGGCCAACTCTATTCTTAATATATATATTAACCATATGCATGAAAGTCTGCAAGATGGAAGCTTGACTTTGTTTGCAGACGATGCTACTATACTAAAAAAAAAGACACAGAAAAAGATCTATGCGGATCTATGAACAATAGACTGACTGAGGCTAAAAATTGGTTTACAGAACACAAACTATCTCTGAATGATACTTAAACAACTAGGTTGGTTTTCACTCACAAAGATCTGTTGGCAGATGATTTAAATGATAGCGCTAAATTCTTGGGCATTCATCTAGAACCAAAACTGAACTTTAATATACACGTGGATCATCTAGCCAAAAAAATGGCCTCTAACATCTTCCTGATAAGAAACTTAGCTATGATATTAGATACAAACGACCTTAAAACTGCTTATCATGCCCTTATCGGCTCTCTGCTGTCCTATGGTCTGATAGCCTGGGGGCACACGGCTGCAGCCAATAGAATATTTGGACTGCAAAGAAAGGTCATACGTCTAATCTGCGGGCTCGGATATAGGGACGAGGTAAGGCATAGGTACAGAGAACTAGGCATTCTTACTCTGCCAAGTCTTTATATATTACTTTGCCTTATTAACGCACATCAAAACAAACACACTTTCACTAGAGCAAATGAGATACATACACATAATACTCGTACTAATACAAAATTTCGCCCTAATTATTACCGATTAAATTCCAGTAAAATAGGCAGTAACTATTATAACATGGTTTTTCTTAACAAAGTACATAACACAATACTAGAGTTATCTCCTAAAGATTTTAAATCTTATTAAAAATGGCTTGTGCAGCGTGCATATTATGGTGTGGGGAGTTCATTGATGACTGTGATATAGTATGAAATGAATGAATGAATATTATCATGTGGGGATATCATTGATGACTGATATAGTTTAAAAAGTACTGTGATATCTCACAATTGAAGACTCATAATTTTAAAAATAAAGGAAAAAGTAATTAATTCAATACTGCCCTTTTAATCCTATTTCTAATCCTATTTTAATATTGTTAATTCCATTTTAATATTTGTAATCATATTTTAATATTCTTAACATTTTAAACTTTAGTGTATTGAAATTTAGGTAATCTATTTTTAGATGTATTGTGATGTTAGATTATGTATCATAATTACATTGAGTTTTTATATATGTATAAAAGTACATGTTAACATAGAAAAAAGACTGACGTGTGTAAGCACTGTATGTGTAGTAACATAATTAAATGATTTGATTTGATTTGATTTGATTTGATTTGATTTATTTTTATTTTAATGAAAAATATAAGAAAATGTCCAGTTAAAAAATAACAACTTTATGCATTTGTTTAAACCATTTCGGTTAAACAATATGGCACCAGGTTGTCTCATGGCAACATGCATTTATATCATCAGTAGAGCAATTAAAAGAGGATCGTATAAAAAAATTAAGGTGAAACAGTTTTTGGCTCTTATGCGCTCATTCCTTCTAGATTAAAAAGCGAACGTTGTCCAACCAGTATAGTAGCATTTTTAAAATCGCGGTGTAAATATTTTTCAGTGATATATGGAACGACTTAGTAATTAAATATAATTGTGCGATTTCTATTTAAAAACGAATAAATAAAATTTGAATTTTATTCCACAACTTTTAATTTATAGATTTTCATAAAAATCTGGCAGAAAGTGTAAAAAACGGATCAGAATCTTGCGCCGAACGCGCAATCTCTCTCTTGAAGCAGAGTTGTGGGGAGCAAAGGATGTCAAGAAAAATGTACAGCGTGTTGCTTTCCGGTTTTCTATATTACAAGCAAGGAAAGCTAACTTATGCACAGTTTTTGATTTTTTATCTTCTATGCATCACTTTTCAAAAAATGGTACTAGGGGTTTGCAGTTAAATTTTAGGTACCACAAGAGCTTTTATTTTGCTCTATAAACTATGTTTGTTGAGGCCCCTAAAATTACTTTAATTTGTAGTATTTTTTGTTACATACAAGAAAAGTGAAAGTAATTAGGGATTATTTATAAGCACAATTATCTGGCGTATTTTTGTTCTCATTTTACCCTTAAAGTCTTATAATAATGTAAAATATAACGCTAACAAAAATCGCAATTCATACTTTTTAAATGTAATTAGATTGGTAAAAATGGGGTTAAATATATAGATATAAACCTAATAACAAAATATTTAAATAAAATATTTTTAATAGTTTTTGTTATTTTATAAATTACCATTTTTTTGCTTTTTTAGTAAAAAATTAATAACATTTATATTAAACAGATGATTTTTTATTAAAATAATTTACCATAAATATTTAAAAAATATAATTTGTTGTAAATGACATCCGTAAAAAGTAAAATTCATTAAAAATAACGTCTGTAATAATTACATTGGTCAAAAATAAATTTTGTCGAAAGTAAAATAAATTTAAAAAACAGCAAATGCTTATGATATTTTGCTAACTATAACACCAAATGTACATTTTAAAATAAAATGTTAAAAGTAATATAAAATATTAGGACAATTTTAAACATACCCTACAATGACAATAAAAGCCGATACATAGAGGAAGGCGTACTAGACTTTGCATTCTCAAATTAATATTTAAAAAAAATTACTTGTGAATATATATTTTTAATAAATTATAAATTCAAAACACATTGAGCGTTATACTAAAGAATTTATCTATTAATTTATGCATTCATTTTCTTAAAATTACTTTACATACTTATCTATCTATTGTTAGTAGTTTCTTGTATACAACTTTACATAGACGTCCTGGTCAATGGTTTCAGTTTAGTTTTTTTGCCGTAGAAAATAAATAATTAATGTTAGTTTTTAATATCTCATTTTATTTTTCTCAGTAAACCTTGCTCTCTAGGTAGAACCTTTTGCATGGTTTGCGTTCTGATAGGTGAAATGTAGTAATTTTATTTGTTTAGTTAAAACCATCCTGCTCGCATTTTAAAATTCTGAGACAATAATGAATAATTATGAATAATTATTTTTTTATTATAAATCATTAATAAACTCACGATTATTAAGATTTCAAACTTCTAAAATACCCCCTTAATAAACGATATTTTTGCCCTTGTTTCAGGGCGTTTCGAGTAAAAACGTCCAGTTTTGAGAAAGTTTTTTTTTACTCTTAATCCTTTTTACGAAAAAAAAATAAGTTATTACTCACTCAAGAAGTGTGAAATTATTTTGATGGGTAAATGAGTAAGTGAGTCCGTCAGTAGTAAAATGGTGATTTTTAAAATCGACCTATCTTAGAAACTACTTTACATTACTTTTTAACTTTTTTACAGGTAATTGGAATACTTAGGTAAATTTACAAACATACCAAAACCCAAACCTTCTTGTGAAACCTTAACGAAGTTATGGTAGGGAAGAGCATAGGATGAAACATTTAGTGTAATATACACACTGCGTGCGTCAGCCGGAACTTGGCCTGGTACGCTACCATGCTCCTAGATTTAATGTTGGTAAAATAAACTGCTTCTTAGTTTGTTTAAACCCAATATGGCGTCCATGGAAAAAGACATGTCATGTTTTTTTTTTATCTTGGGACAGTTCACGAAGGCTTAAACCCTTAATACTGACGTACCATGTAGTCTGGTTAACAGGTACCTTTTTGAATAAAGTTTTTGTATATTCTTCGAAAATTACAATCAAGGTGTCATTCGATTCGGAATATTATGTAGAAAGTTCAAGGAAAAATCCCAAAAGAGGCCAATGAAAATTGCAAAAGTTATAAACAATTTTAAAAAAGTAGGTGTTTTTTCCTTAATATCTCGAAAACTATTAAAGATATTCAAAATTAAAAAAAAACTGAAAAAAAAAGGAAATTTCCTTAAAAAAATCCGGAACTTTATCTTTAATATTTATAATTTTTATAGAGCCCTAAAAATAGCGCTAAAAGCGAGTAGTCTGGTTTCGCGGGCAATTCGTCACTCGGACACGGTAACAACACGCGGAAGACAGACTACCCTTACTCTTAAAGATACAGTTTCGAGAGTAGTACTTTTTTTTAATTTCCTTCTTTTTCAGATCTTTTTTCAAATTTTAAATATTTTTGATAGTTTTCGAGATATTCGTAAAAAAACAAAGCCCTACTTTTTTTTAATTGTTTATAACTGTTGAAATTTTCATTGGCCCCTTTTGGACTTTTCCTCAAAGTTTCTACATAATATTCCGAATCAAATGACACCTTGATCGTAATTTTCGGAGAATATAAAAAAATTTCATCCAAAAAGGTACATGTTGACCAGACTACTGGGTATCTTAGATGTGATAGGAGAAAGTTAATTAACATGGAATCTAAACATTTGGAGATTCAAAGGAAAAGGGAGGAAAGACTCTGCGAGCTACAGGTTTTACATCCTAGAAAGTTCAGGTCAAACAAACGATTTTTTTGAACTTCCATTGTCTTAATTTATTTTAAAAAGCACAGCTAAAGACCACAGTTTAGGTGAACACTTAAGTTACACGACTACGAGGCTATTTACAGAGAAACTGAGTGCACTGAAGCATGTAATCTTCCTAACCTGTCTGAGGGCAAGAGAGGGAAGCCTTTCTGTAATCGTGGGATCATTAATAAAGCAAACAGTTTTTCTTTAAATGAAATGGAGAATGCTAAGAGTTATGAGGAAAGCCGTTCCCTAAACATACATACAAACTGTAGAAAATAGATGGAAAGAAAAACTTGCTGGCTTAAAAAAGATACAGAGCATTTTTAAAGCTGCTTTGGCTATGAATTTAATTTGTTTTTGCAAGTAAGGGTTATTTCTAAAAGAAAACAAGATAAAATGACTCTTTGGTCTGCAGAGCTTAGCAGCTTAGAAGCAAATAAAGAGTATTGGCTTTTTTAGCAATAGCGAATAAGGTTGTATTGTAAAGGCATTAAACAAGATTAACAATTATAAATTAATTTGCATACTGACCTTATTACTAAGTTTTACAAAAAAGTTACCAAGAAATGAATTATTAAATTCAAACAATTTAATAAATGCATCGATCTATTTAACAATGTATAATTCAAGCCATTTTATTATTATTTTTTAAATTTAGAACGCAAATACTACGCAGCCAAAATAATTTTTTACAACTTTAACCATTAACCCGTATTTTTACTAATACTAGGACCAACCCTATTTAAAAATAAAACAAGCCAAAATAATACTTGCAACATACAGTTGGATATTACAGCAAGCACAATTATTAAAGCTCCAATAGTAATCATTAAAGTTCCAAACTCTACTTAAGCTTAAAGTAGTACAACAGCTAGCGCTATTATTTAGAGGATCGACAAGAAAGTTAGGTCAAAAGGAAGGTTTACAGAAACTTTTGATCGTCCTGACAATAGGAGGGTTAAGTCTTCTATTAGAATCTTTATAAGCGATATTGGTCGGAATTGTTCCTAATAGTAGGGAAATATTCTGAGAATGAGATTTAAGTTTAATATTACCTTTGAGTAAAAGTATTTAAATTAATAATAAAGATCTATATTGGATTTAGACATCCCAATAAAACTATAATATTATTGGGAAAAGGGCTGTTTTGGTGCATATGATAATTTTATGTTGATTTTTATTAAATTGTTATTAAGATATTTCCTTGTTAATGTGACTAGATAATAACCAGTGTTAAGGAAACTAGAACAAGTCCCTTATGTTTCCTAATAAATCCCAGGTCATCGTTCTTAACATATTCAAAACATTAAACTAATGATACGCTTTAACAAAAAAATTTCTACGGTCTTCTTTCTTAACTTTGTGTTTCCTTTCGAATGGTCGTATATGAATTCCTGTAGATAGATACTCTTCAAGATTTTACTAAGCTTATGCTAAAGTACCCTTGGGCTTGGTACTAACACTAAGTAAATTTCTTCATTACAGGAACATCTTCTCTCTTTCACAATTATTTTCATTCATAATTTTGCTGACGATAGTACACTTAACTCCAATATTCAGTTTTTAAAGCCCGGATCTAAGCCTGATTGGAAAAAAAAATTGAAGGCATACATATCTCTTACATGGGACCTTATCATTAATATTGGATTGGGAAGAAAATACTCTAAGTATTTTTCAGTTTTATCTAAAAAAAAACTTTTGCCTGATAAATGGTTCCACGCTTACATGAAAGCTTCCTTCTCTTGCTCACCAACAGGCTTTAAGAAATCTGTTGCTTTTTTGTAAGTGTTTTTACGGCTTCTGAGAAATTATTCAGTGAACTTCTCCGCTGGCATTTTCTAACTCAGCAACACATAGTGCCATGCTTATACATTCTTTTAAAGTCCAACTTGAGGGGCCTCGAAGTTCCCACTTTGTTCGTTTCTTTAGGTAGGTAGGTTTAAAGTGAGTGGACTTTTTACGCCCCCACTGCGACCGCCCGGTTTTATTGTGGCTCACACCTTTTTATGTTTCTCCCAATAGGATCGGACTTCTAATGAATCCGATACCAGATTGGGAGAGAGTTCTTACATCTCCTCTTACTCGTGTCGCTACCGGACACGAGCACAATATGTGTTCTGATGTGTTCTGGTGTCCCTGTCTCCTGGAGAGTATGACGAGCAGACGATTACATCCGTCATGCCCTCCTCTTCCGGTCTAGTGACGTGGGTATCTACCAGGTCCTTGTTATAGGAACCAGATGTTCTTTCTGAGGCCGCATCTCCGGCCTTATCCTATGAAAACGGTCCTATCCGCTTTCTGTTTAAAGCCAGGGAACCCTTTTTCCTAAAAAGGCGGTTCTGTCCGCCTTCTGTTTGGATTCAGGGAACCCTTCCTAAGCCCCTGTTTGTTCGGGATGGATTAGCCCTTCCCCGTGAAACAGGCGCCGGTGGTTTCAGGGGCACCTTACGAAATGGATTCACCCGTTTCGGTCGGCGCACCTTTGTTTGCTTGTGACCTTGAGTGGCACCTCTCGAAACGTTAAAACGTTATCCGTTTCGGTCAGCGCAAAAGATCCCAACCACAACGACGATGTGTAAACACAGCGGTCGTTTCTTTATCTCCAGAGTGTCTAGACAGTAGAACCTACTGCCCGCAGAGGTTTTTCCTTCTCCTTAACCCCAAATGTATTCCCGTGTTAATAAACTACCTCTTACTACATTTAAGACACCTCCAGTACGTTAGTACTTTGGCTTTAAGACATTATGGACTGTACCAAAATAAAAAAAGCACCTGTCAAAAATATACATATCAAAACTTTTATTTGCGACTGTTTCTTTAAAGAATATATTTAAAACCCGTTTATAAATAAAAATTTGCCATATACATTTTTAAGATCTAGACCCTACCTACCCTAATTTTAATGACAACTTTGTTTTTATTGGGTCGCTAGCTAAAAAAATCTGTCACAATTAAGACCTTCTTTAAACTCATTTTATACTAAATTTAAATAAATTTTGATTATTAGACTTCCTCATAATTGCTTTTTTAAATGTTGATCCACAGAAAATAGTGTTAACCTAAGCTACTAATTTACATATTGTAGTCATTATTTTTCCCAATTTTGGTTAGACTTATCTTATAAATTTTTCTATATATATTTTTTAAAATAAAATAATTTGCATTTTATTTTAATTTTTAAATTTAATGCCTTAAAGGTATTAAAAAGATGCTTATATTTGACAAAGCATTTTTCCACCCGTTTAAATATTTTATACTTTTTTTAAAGCTAATTATTATGTCTTTTAATATTTTAATAGTAATTTCAGGAACATTAATGTTTATATTCAAAATAACTAACTTTTTAGAGCTATATTTAGTTTCGTTGCTTATTGCATATAAAAGAAGAAATTTAAAATGGACGTATAATGGCTTAAAATTTTGTTGTAAAAAACAATTATTTAAAAATATTCCTAAACATTTATGCTTAGTTATGTATCTAACATAATCACTTGAATTTTATTACATATTTTTTGTACAAAATTTAGTTAGATATAGTATGCATTGTATTTTACTAAATGAACCAGACAAAAAACGTTTTTTTTTGTTTTTAACCAAAAATAAATCTACAAATCATTAAATTTTTAAATTTAAATTAAATTAAAATAAGGATAAAAAAATAGTATATGAAATTATATTGACCGTACACTATTAAGTAAGTTAAAAAGGTAAGAAAAAATAAATAAAATATTTTTCTACCTCTATGACAGACAACGAAGGCTTATTTGGAGCCTAAGTACAAGGTACCATGAGTGCCGGGTTTTAAGATGTTTAACCCATTTTATCCTCTTAACCCTTTCCGTCAACGCTGTCCGTTGCCACTACGAAAGTTATACAACTAACAAGTATTTCTGAACTACGCCCATTAACGTCGGGTTAATATCATCCAGACGGAACCTAACATAAAAAAACCAAAGCACACCCAGTGGTATACGGTGTTCACTGATGGTCACCTATTCGTGCAAGGCGCCGTTAACCATTGCTTATCTTATGAGAAACGGTTTTAGTATGTTTTTGTTGGGAATACTTGATTACTAGAAAATGGAACGACTTCGGTCCAGGTCCCGGGGTACAGCAAACTGATCCTGCTTAGCCTTATTGACCCCTAGAAACCTGCACATCGCCTAAATTTTATCTTAACAACGAAATGCAGGCAATCTGTAAGTTCACAGGGCTCAATAGGCTTAGCAGGCTCAGTTCGCATACCCCGGGAACTGGAACGAAGCGGTCTCATTTTCTAGAAAACTTTAAGGCGAGTAATCTTTACAAAAACCTACTAAAATATAAATCCGCTAAAAAAATATAGAACATAATTACCAAGAGAAGCAGTGTTTCGATAGGTTCACTGTTAAAATATAAAAAAAAACTAAACATTTTGTGTTTTTTGGGTACCGATAATTTGAGATAATTATAATAATGGTTATTTAATTAACAAATTTTTATTTTTCTGCATTATTTTTTATGGTTATATTACTATGTTTTATTATTTTAAAAACTATTTATCCCTAATTAAATTCAGGAAAACGCCAAACGGATTTAATTTTTACAATAATACCACCTTTATAACTAGAGTAAAAAGCAATATGGTATAATTGTAGCAATAAATAATTTTTACTGGGCATAATTATACACTAGTTAGTAATATAAGAGGCTTATTAATTTTGATAAGAGTTACCTTTACTTAGAGAGATAAAGATACAATTTTATTACAGAGAATAAAATTAAACTTTAAAGAATATATCGACTTTTTAAAAGAAATTTAAAGAAATATAAAATTGCAACTAAATATTTTTAGTGTAAATTCTTAAAAGTAATAAAAAATACGAAATAAAATCGCCCAAGCGGATATTCGCGCCTATACAGACTTTTTATATTGATTCTAGAGTTATCATTAAATTCCCAGACTCTTCTCAAGTTCAAAGTAGAACAAGTTTCATTATTTCGAGGATCCGCAATCAAGTAGAGTTCAAAGAAAAGGTTCAAAAACCGATCGCCGAAACAATAGGAGTTAAGATGCCCATTAGAATCTCGACAACGATATCTAGCGGAATGTTGTTTAATGGAAAAAAAAATTAATGAAAAAAAAATGTTTTTAAAGCCTTAGAAAAACTGTAAAATGTAAAAATTAAAAAAAAGTCTATAAAATGTGTTTATTAATATTTAAAATTGTAAATTAATATATGCTAAGTTAAATTAATGATCAAAATATTTTTTTATTAAATATTTTTATTTAAAAAGAATTTGTAATTTATGACTTTTTAGAAAGACTTTATTGACGCAAAACAAAAATTAAATTTTTTAACTTACATATATTTGATATAAGGAAAATATAATTTAATTCAAAATAAATATTTTTATTATAATTATTAATTATTTTACAAAATAGAAAATCATGATATTTAAAACCAGTATATAATATTGTTCCGTGACACCCCGTATAAAAACACGGATCCTGGTTTTACACCTTTTTATTGGATATCAGGTTTACAAACGTTTCTATGGAAACACTTCAACGTAACGACATAATGACAACTGTTTAACCTTTAACTGTCTGTCAACTTCTTATCTCGTCGGAATATAAAACTAAACTGGCCCGTGCGGATTTCCTTCGCGCTTTATATAGTAATGTGGAAAAGAATGGAAAAGTCTGGAAAAGTCTAGAATTAGCTGGAAGGATTCTTTTACTACAGGATGCCAGAAAAGTGTGAAAAGGATGTCTCCAGCGCCCTCAGGATAATCCGCAATGACCGTTGAAAAAGGGAAAAACTAAGGTAACCTATTTTAAATAAATTATTAACCTAAATAAAATAATTCTAACCTTTTATATTTCTATTAACTAAACACTAACTAAAATCCGTAACATTGTCCCCTCCCAAGTTTTGATCGTCTCGATCAAGAATCTTTTTGATCTTGATAGCGGCACAGCCGTTCCGAATTCATCTTCGCCTGTGGGCTCTTCTGAATTCGGTACACCAAATCATTAACCCGGGTCACTACTTTATATGGTCCTTCCCATGACTTCTGCAATTTCGGTGAACGCCCCTTGGTTTTTTTTGGATTGTATAGCCAAACTTTTTCACCGACCAGGAATCCCCGATGATTAGCTTTTAAGTCATAGCGGGACTTCATACGGTCACTTTCTTTTTGTAGCTTATTACGAACCCCTTCGTGTATTTCTTGCAGCTGTTTACTGAGCTGACTTACATAATCTTCTGCTGGTTCTTCATTGGTGGATGGTCGTCCAGTAAGTAAGTCAACTGGAAGGCATAACTCCCCTCCAAAAATGACTTTTGCAGGTGACGTTCCAGTTGTTTCGTGAACTGCGGAGCAATAGGCTAGTAAAAACGGCTGTATACAGTTGTCCCAGTTACTTTGTTGGTCATTTACCTTAATTTTCAGGTAGTTATCAAGAGTTCTGTTAAATCTTTCGACCATTCCATCTGACTGGGGATGAAGGGTGTAGTTCTGGTTTTATGGATACCCAGGAGATTACAGAGGTTCTTGAATAGATCGGACTCAAAGTTTCTACCTTGATCAATATGTATTTCTCTTGGTACTCCATATCGGCAAATCCATTGTTGAAATAGTACGTCGGCAATAGTGGTAGCTTCTTGATTTGGTATTGCGTAGACTTCCGGCCATTTGCTGAAGTAATTCATCGCTACCAAAATATAGCGATTCCCAGATTTACTTATTAGAAATGGTCCTGCTATGTCTATAGCAATTCTTTCAAAAGGTGCTCCTACATTGTATTGCTTCATCTTGCCATGGCTTCGTGTCTTAGGTCCCTTGCTAGAGGCGCAGGCCTTACACATTTTGCACCAGTCTTTAACATCGGCACGACTTCCCAGCCAGTAGAACCTTTCTCGAACCTTTTCAAGAGTCTTCATTACTCCGAAATGGCCACCTTCTATACCATTGTGTTGAAACTACTTTCTGATATGAGGGTCGTTCTGAATTTTCTGTCTTAAGTTTCACAATATCTCCAAGATCAGGATCCTCTCGTTGTTCTTTTGCGAGGATTTTAGGGTCCCATTCTTGAGAGCACTGAATGCGTGTTCTTCGGCAGTGAAATTCATCGGGATCTTCTTGTTCTTCACGTCTACTGCAATGTTTACAATCTTCGGGGCAAGGTCTTCTTGATAGAGCGTCAGCATTTTTATGGTTCAATCCTCTTCGATGTTCAATCTTAATATCGTATTTTGAACACGTTGTAACCATCGAGCTATCTGAACTTCGGGATTCTTGAACTGAAGCAACCATTTAAGTGATGCATAATCAGTCCTCAGGTGAAATTTCTGGCCATAAAGGTACTTATGAAAATGTTCCAGAGATTTGACGATAGCTAGAAGTTCTTTTCTAGTCACACAATAATTTCGTTCGGGTTTTGAAAGAACTTTGCTGAAATACGCTATCACTTTTTCTTGGCCATCTTGTATCTGTGACAAAATTCCACCAATAGAAGTATTGCTTGCATCAGTGTCCACAATAAATGTTTGATTGGGTTAAGGATATGACAACACTGAAGGACTGCAAAGGGCTTTCTTCAGTTGTATAAAGGCTGCTTCACAATCTTCGGTCCATTCATAGCTTTTGTTGTTTTCGGTAAGTCGATGTAATGGTCTTGCAATATCAGCAAATCCATGTATAATTCTTCGATAGTAAGTGCACAATCCCAGGAAACTTCTAATTTCATGCTTGTTTTTCGGTGTAGGCCAGTTTCGCATAGCTTCTGTCTTTTCTGGATCGGTTTTCACGCCTTCTTCAGTAATTATGTGCCCCAGGTATTCAACTTCTTTTTGAAAAAGGTGACATTTCTTTGGACTAAGCTTCAGCTGGGCAGATCTTAGCTTCTGAAAAACCTCTTCAACATTTTCAGGTGGTCTTCAAATGTTTTTCCAAGAATAATAATGTCATCTAGATATACCAGGCATGTTTTCCAAGTTAGTCCCCGTAATGTTAACTCCATCAATCGTTCAAAGGTAGTAGGAGCACTGCATAGAACAAATGGCATAACATTAAATTGCCACAGTCCGGTTCCGGTCGAGAAGGCAGATTTTTCCTTATCTTCAGGATGAAGTTCTACTTGCCAATAGCCACTTTTCTAAGGTCGAAAACCATTTTGAACCCGTCAGCGTATCTAGAGTATCGTCTATTCTTGGTAATGGAAAGCTGTCCTTCTTCGTGACGTCATTAAGTCTTCTGAAGTCAACACAAAATCTGGTAGAACCATCTTTTTTCTTAACCAGGACTACTGGAGATGAACATGGACTCTGGGATGGTTTAGCCAAAAGAATTCGTCGTGGTGGTTGCCTTATTGGTGCTGCATCACCCGTATTTATTCGATGTTGAAGTATGCTGGTTTTTTCCAAATCCTGTTCAGAGAGAGAGAAAACGTCTTGATTTCTTCTTAAAAGGTCTTCCAGCTTAGTAACCTGCACTGGATTTAGCAGGGCCTTTGATGAAATCACCAGGTCTTGCAGAGCATCAGGTAGTTTACTTGAGGCAACTTCTACAGGTTTAGCAAAGGTATTAGTAACTATCATATTAGCAGGTTGATAGGTACCAATTTTGTCACCCTCTTTGACTTGTTGAGAGTAGTCCTTTAGATTAATCATTTTGACAAATACCGTATTTCTTTTGTTTTGCGTCAGAGTTCTTGCGGGTAGAATTCCTTTAGCGTATAGTGGACTATTTTTAATTGGTTCGACTAATAGGATTTCACCTTCTTCTGATTCTTCACACCTTGCTTGGATAATGACTTCTGAATTTGGGGGTAGTATGACATCTTCTGTAAGTACAACTTGTCGAATGGATGCTTCATTGTTCCGTGGGGGTCTCATTACAATCTCTTCATTATTAGTTCGCAGTATTCGTTGCGGAAGGTCAAGTACAAACTTCTGATGTTCCATAATGTCAAGGCCAAGGATAACTTTATCCATTATGTCAGCAACAAACACAACGTGTATAAAGGTTGTCGTCCCCAAGGTTATTCTGGCTTCATGTATTCCTTTAATTGGTATGACTTCTCCATTAGCAGATTCCAAAATGTAATTTTTCTCTGGACGGAATATTTTGCAGTGGGCTACGATGTTCGGCCTTACGATAGTATGTGTGGAACCAGTATCTAGTACCATTTCACATTCCCGACCGCATACATTTCCAGGTACTACCAAGCTGGAGCCGTTGTTTTGCAGCCGGGATACTTTTATTATTGATGTTGATGGTTGGTAGCACCTAGCCAGCTTTCGCCCTTGAAAGTTTTCTGGCCTACAATTTCTTTGGACATGCCCCTCTTTGCCACACTTCCAGCAAAGCATGCCGTTTCTTCGTCGAAAAGTCATACTGTTATCTCCGTCTGTTTGCTTTTTACGTATGATTTCTTGTAACTCACTTAAAACTCTTGTCAAATCGTTGTCAGAATTACCTTCTTCTGGTACAAAGTTCATTCTTCGAAGTCTTGCCTGATTCCTTGATGTTTGTTTAGTTGTTTCAAATTGAAGTGCATAGGCAAGAGTTTCAGATATTTTCTTAAGTCTGGCCATTCTTAACGCCTGGTTCATATCCGGACACGTAAGCCTTCAATGAAACTACCTACTGCTAGTTCTTGTTTAATTTCTTCTGGATAGGCTGGATGTCATGTCAGGTTAAGTAGGCGTACCAGCTTCGTACTCCTGAAGGCTTTCATTGTATTTCTGTCTTCGTCTTTGCAACTGCGCCTTATAAACTTCCTGCAAGTGCGTTTCACCATATCTCGTTTCCAGGAACATTACAATGGATTTATAGTCACATTGCTTTTCTTCGGGAACGTTTCTTAAAACCTCCATAGCTTCACCTCGGAGAGCAAGTACTAGAGCGCGTGCCTTTTCCTGTGAACTCCATTTATTACCACTGGCAGCAGCTTCAAATTGTCGGAGGTACGTAACCTAGGGTACCTTACCATCAAACGTTGGTGGCTTTATAACAGTTACTGAGGTACCACATTCTGAAACGACACCTGTACTGGCTATATTTTTAATTTGTTGCTGTAATTGTTGAACCTCTTGCTGCATTTGGCCTTGAACTAGCTGTACAGTCTGTTGTATGTCTTCTATTTCTTCTTTAACATCATCCTTGGTTTCAATTCAAGCAGCATTTGTTTTCTCATCTCATCTTGACTTTGTTGAAATTCTTCTTTTAGGTGTTCTCGAATTTTCACCATCTTTTCTTTCAGCTCTTGTTTCATTTCATCCTGGCTTTTTTAATGTCTATTTGAATTTTCTCGAACTGTTGTTTTGTTTCTGCTTGACTTCTCTTCATTTCCTCTTGATTGGTCTTCATTTCTCTTTTTAGATCTTCTCTCATGGCTTCTTGGCTGGTCTTCATGTCTTCTTGACTTCTCTTCATTTCTTCTTTTAGGTATTCCTTCATGGATTCTTGACTGGTCTTCATTTCTTCTTGACTTCTCTTCATTTCTTCTTTTAGGTCTTCTTTCATAGAATCTTGTTTTTCCATCAATTGTTTTATTAGTGCGCTAATTTCCTCCATAACTGCTGTTCGCTGTCTGGTCTCAACAGGCATTCAGATTTTCTCCCTCACCTCTTCGGCTTTCTTGTGGGTCCTCGTTCCGCTTCTGACACCAAATGTTCCGTGACACCCCGTATAAAAACACGGATCCTGGTTTTACACCTTTTTATTGGATATCAGGTTTACAAACGTTTCTATAGAAACACTTCAACGTAACGAAATAATGACAACTGTTTAACCTTTAACTGTCTGTCAACTTCTTATGTCGTCGGAATATAAAACTAAACTGGCTCGTGCGGATTTCCTTCGCGCTTTATATAGTAATGTGGAAAGAATGGAAAAGTCTGGAAAAGTCTAGAATTAGCTGGAAGAATTCTTTTACTACAGGATGCCCGAAAAGTGTGAAAAGGATGTCTCCAGCGCCCTCAGGATAATTCGCAATGACCGTTGAAAAAGGGAAAAACTAAGGTAACCTATTTTAAATAAATTATTAACCTAAATAAAATAATTCTAACCTTTTATATTTCTATTAACTAAACACTAACTAAAGTCCGTAACATTATTACTAAAATTTTTACAAGTGTGCATTTTTTTATTTTATTAATTTGATATTATTGTAAAAAAGACACATAAGTGAGGCGTTTAAATTATTAAATTATTTATATTAAGTGAATTATAAAGAACAGATTATTTATTTCTCGTAACTTACATTGGCCTTATATTTAATATGGCTAAAAATGATGTTAATAGTTACGTGATTTGTACTTAATGTTTGTGGTCATTAAAAGATCAAGTTGCAAATTAAAAGATGGAGTTTGCATAAAATGTAAATCTAAATATGTTTATAGGATCTCAATTCAGTAATGACAAGTGCTATCAGTATGACTTCAGCTAGTTCACATCAGTCTTAAGCAATTGGTATGCTGTATGACTGATTACCCAAAATAACAAAAAAGATGTTGCAGAAAGCTGCGTTGGTCTTTTTATTCTCCCTCTTATTCTTTTCCTGCGGGTAAATGGGCCATAGCATGAAATTGTTTATTATTTACACAATGTTACTGAGGTTTCCTTTTTTTAGTGTTTAATTATAAACCTTTATCAAAAAACGTAAGCAATTTGTTTTGCGATAAAATGGGTAATTTAGTTGAAAAACAAAAACTACAACAATTCATAAGTATTTAAAAAGCAGCAAATCCAAAAAAGATGACAGTGCCAAGTTAAAAAATAATCCAGACTTTACTACACAAACTTGTTTATGACATCAAAGTTGTATGGCAAGTTCCACCAGTAAAGAAAAAATAAGGTCTTGTATTTGTTGTGGTTAGTTATGGTTGGTAGTGTTGGTAGTTGTAGTAAATTAACAAAAAAAAATTGTGCTTCAAACAAAATGTTACAAAACGTACATACGGAGGCACTTAAGAAGCTGATTGTTAAAATAAAGCATTAATTTTTATCTCACGCTTTTAAAATGGCATTTTGGAACACCGTCTAGCTAAACTTACTAAAATAAAGAATGCTGTTGCAGAAAATCGCTTAAAAGGTGTGGTAAAAACGTTTTATTTTTATATTCGGCAGATCGATCAAAATTGTTATTAGTGTTTATTGGCACCATACCACAGTATAAAGTTATTAAACATGTTCCTTACATTAATTTAAGTAACTTTACTGTCCAGGTAGCAAAACAACTTCGAGAGGAAATAATATTACTGACTGATTTAATACTTATACTGCACTAGTTAGAAAGCATTTATACTTGAATTTTTTCGGATATGCAGTTATGTCAAAAAGCCCAAAAAAACGTTTTTCTTAGCTGTTAACAATTGACATACCAAAGGTGCGTTTTGTATGTTCAATTTGCACATTTGTTCACACCGTAAGAACTTTTCGCTCCGAACCCGTTGGAGATGGATCTGACAAATGCTTTTATAAATGTTTCATTTATATTTTTTTACAAATATATTTCTTTATAATTTGAATTTTTTTAAAACTGTTAAGGCTCCACTTTCCATACTTTTAAGAAAAACTAAAAGTTTTTTTAACAATATAAAATCTGATTTATTTATAAAAAAGTGTACAAAAAATGCTTTCTTAACAATACTTTAAAATACAAACAGGTCATCATTTTAAATTTATTGGCGTTTTTTGAGCTAGAGAAACAACAAGAAGCTGCAGGAAATGCCTTGAACCTTTAAAATTTGGTGGAAAGGACAGCTGCCCCAACGAAAGTAAGTGAAGGAGCGATATTTGATTTAAAAAAAAAAACGATTAAAATGGGACAAAAAGCTTTAAAGAAGTATTTCAAAAGATGTTGATTGAAATACAATGCAATAAAAACCTTATTTTTACAATAGGAAACTTAATGTGTGGCAAAGTGATTAAACTAAATTTAAATAAATAAATAAACAATTTTTAAATAAAAAATTACATGATATAAATCAAAGATCGTCAAGGTCATATAACAGATCGTCGCTCTCATCTTCGTAACCCGAATCAGTCACTATGACGGGGTTTATATCTGAAGCATCGCATAATCTGATTACTTCCCAAGCTTCTAGGATATCTTTTTGGGCGTGCCGAATGTAGTTCTGCCAATGCTCAGCGGTTATTTCGCCAAGTACCTTTTCCCACGTTGCCGACACTTTAAAAAAGGTTCCTTTTAAGGCAAAAATATATTGGTTTTATTTTCTTTTGCACTCTGACCAAACCATTTCGATTGGATTATATTGACAATGGTACGATGGGAGGCGAAGAACTTTATGACCAGAAGGTTTCACATATTCATCAAGGAAATATTTCTTTTTCTAAACTTTGGTTTTTTTCTACCAAAATTCAAGTTGGGTCTTTCATAGCTTTCTCAGGAAAGACAATTTTTTTCTTTAAAACGCCAAAAGAATTAATCTTTTTTGGTCCAAAATTTTGCGGGTATGTCTTCTACCAGCCCGGAGTGGTAGCTAGCGTTGTCCATGATAATTAATGATTTGGGCGGCAAATTTGGAACAAGTTGATATTTAATTTTTTGAAATTTTGGGGGTTCATGCTATCATGGTAGTCTCCACTCTTTGTACCACTTTTAAAGACTAAACTAGCTCTCTTGATAAATCCGTTTTCATTGCCGGCGTTGACGACGATATATCTATAACCTAAAAAAATTAACGGTTTTAACATCGGCGCAAAAGGAAAAAAATGTTTTTATAGTATTAATTTAGATGTCTAGTATAATTAGAAACATATATTCACCCATCACGAATCCAAATCCCAAGGCAATTCTCAAATCCAACCCTAGCACATTAATCAAAACGGAAAAAAATTTAGGGCGCAAGTGTAAGGGTATTGGTAATTGATCCCCTACCAATGGTTTCGTTTTAAATAAAAGCAACTTTTACTCATCTTCACTGCTTTTTGAAGAGCTTGTGGCTTTGGTATCATTCTGCCAGGTATTTCTAAAAGTTCTTTTCTGAATATCCATGTTTCACCAAGAAATACTGGAGTAAGACCGTTCTGAAGTAGACTCATATTTTTTGTGTATTCTCTCAAAAATTTAATTCTTTTATTGAAAAACATCTGGTAGATCCATGGGATACTTTCGGTTGTTAGTTTTTTTACACTGAAAGCCAATTTCTTATACCCATTTTCGCAAAAAACTAATGGAAAAGTTAAATGATTGCTCATTTCATCATTTAATTTTTGATGGAGAGATTTTATGGTAATATGCTCTTTAAGTGCATACATGCGATAAATGGTATCCAGGATCTTGCTTTTTAGTCAGTAATTTTGATATGCTCTTTATTTCTTGTTGATGATACTTCTTTAAAACTTTTGTCCGATTTTAGTCCATATTTTTTTAAATTAAATATTGCTCTTGCACTCACTTTCGTGGCGGCAGGTGTCCTTTTCACCACATTTTAAAAGTTCAAGGCAATTCCTGCAGCTTCTTGTTGCTTCTCTAGCTCAAAAAAAGGCAATAAATTTAGAATAATGAGCTGGCTTTGCTTGTTTAGTCGCTTATTTCCTATTTTTTTTCGGCATTTTTACTTTTGACGCACGCAGATTTTTTTTTTGACAATGCGAAATTTTAAACTTGGGAATTTGTCATTAAAGTGACAAGTAACAGTTGAAATAAGAAAACATATGACTTTTTTTGGTAAATTTATTGTTTCTCTTTGCAAAAGCGTATTAGTTAAGGATGCAAAAAAATGTCGGAACTGCATATCCGAAAAAATTCAACTATAACAACCTCGGCACAGAAGTAAGGTTATTTGTGTGTAAAAATGTATACAAAAAATTGCCTTTTTTAATAACATAGTTCAAAAATTATTGTTAATTCTTCGTGAAGCTGTGGATTACAATGGTTTCAATAAGGAAATATTAGGCAAAAAGGCTTAACCCATGATACAGAAATAGTGATAAATAAAAAAGCAAAGAAAAAATTAAATCAATTTTATCAAAATTAAATTCCACAGTTAGGAAAAGTAAATATGATTTATAGGTCAAAAAAATTTTATTTAAGGAAAATATATACCAAATCATAACAAATTTGTTCCACTTTATTTTGACTTGAAAAGTTCTTTAATGATCTGTCTATAATAATGAAAAACATTGTCTGTATTAGCAAAAAAATAGTATCTATTAAAACAGACAGATCAGTAAAAAACTTGCCAAGTCAAAATAGAATAAAACAAAATTGTGGACAGAACATGATCAAATTTTAGATCTCAGTACTTTAGTAAACCGAGATTTTTGAATAGCGACTTGACCTTTATTTTATTAAAGTGTTTTTTGTAAGATAATTTATTTATTTAAATTTAAAATGTTTTAGGACTTTGTTCTTAAAATTAATCAATAGCTCTATGTTTTTATTGACTATGTATAAAATTTAAAAAGTAAGTTAAAATTTTGAAACAAATTTATCAAGAGGTATACTTATTTAATATACTTAGAACTATGATTTTAGGCTTAATCGATAATACAGACCTCGAACATTTTTCTGTTTTAATTTTTGATCATTTCCCACTTGGCTTTTAAAAAATACAATGTTTGTTTAAATATTTAACACAAATATTGATATAATTTCCAAAACATACACTGTGACCAGCAATGTCCGCATCATTTATTAATAGTTTTATTTAAAATTTGACTTTCACGACTATTCTTACTTTGATCAAGATGAAAATTAACCAAGAAATAGTAGTCACGTGATTCGCATTATTTGTTTATTTTTTCCAAAAAAAAATCACAATTGGAGTAATTTCTAAATATATATCTTTAAGATTACTAGAAAGCCCTTTTAAATGCAATTTTGAGTTCACATGCAAAACGCAATAATTTGTATTTGTGATGTTTTATTTAAAAAAAAATGGCTTTAATAATTAATGAGGGGGATACCTAAAAACGCTTAAATTTTTCTTAATTTTTATGTTTTTTTAACGAAAAAGTCATTATACATTTTTGAAAATTGGCATCTGGTTTACTTAAACATCAAAATAAGGGATTCTTTTTAATTATTCAAAATGGCGGATCTACACCTAGTTCTTCCAGGACGGTCGCAGCGGGACTTCTTAATCTGCGAGCATTGTAGGATCGGATCTAGTGATTTGAAAACCAAAACAGAAATTATAACATTAATAACCACATTAATAATGTTATAATTTGTAGATGAACTTTAAAAAAATAAAAAATTGCGGCATAAAATACAAATAAAATGAATTTTGGGCCGGTTTTTTCTATTGTTTTTGCTTCGATATTTTTTTGTTAATTTTAAGTTTATATAAAAAATAATATAATTAAAAAGATTTATGGAAAATCTTAGAGAGACTGATCAATAAATTTTTGAGTTATCTTATCGTCAATTTAAAAAATATTGTTTTTAAAAAAACGCTTTTTAATTTTGAATACGTATGGAATAGAGTACACATATAGGGTCGTCAAGGTTTACCCTTTATAAGAAATACTTAAAGTTATGTTCTTAAAATTTAGTGACGTAGATATTTCATGAATGAACCTTATATGTACATCAAAAACAAACATTTCGTCAGATGTGACAAAATTTTAAAAGCCCAATTTGTATTTTTATAGAAAACCACAAATTTAATATGGCGCTGCTTTAAAGAAAATGTGTCTGAAATAAAGCATGGTTAAAACAAAAAAGTTTTTAAGTCTTATTTCGTAAGAGTGCAATTTACAAAAAAATGCAAAAAAGGACAAAAAATTGAAATTACCATTTTTATCCTAATATTTGGCATGTGAACTTAATATTACATTAAAAAAATATTTTTTATAATTTTTCTAATATCTTTAGAAAAAAACACTTTTAATTTAAAAAAAAAATTACAGGTAATGTGGATTACGTAAATACAATTTTTTGGTTAATTTTTATCTCGATCAAAACAGATATCTATGCCAAAGTCCAAACTCGAATAAAACTATTATTAATAAAAAATTTCATAAGATACTGACTTTACTGGTCACACTGTATGTTAAATTAATAATTTTAAATTAAAATAAACCATAAACATCTATAAAAAATATATTTTGATTTATTAATTAGCAAGTGTAATATACATACATGATTACATTGAGCAAACTAAATGATAGGACGGTAAAAGATTGGTATCTTTATTAAGAAATATTAAATAAAGGTTAAGTGCAAAATTAATATAGAAATTAAAAAAAATAATAATAAATACGAGTAGACACTAGTTTTAAACAAGTATTTTATAATGTTTTAAAGATGCCAAGAAAAATGTCATTTTTTGCGCACTTTAGCTTGTCATTAAATTTTACACATCCTTTTTAGAACATTTAATTTTAAAATCTCTAATATTATATTCATTAAATTAAAAAAAAATTGCTTTAAGTACAAAAACGTGCTTAGTTTTTAGGTCTTTTTAATATTACATTTACAACGTAAAATACGTCCAATGCCTAACAGGTCTTTTTAAATTAGTCAACTTTTTTTTAGATTTTTTCCGCAGTCCGGAAATATTAAAGCTGACAGGAAACAAGGATAATACATTTCGAGGACGTCTGCGAAGCCCCAAGGGTCGAAAGGATTTGTCTTGTCTTTTCGGAAAACATGTAAGCTTCTTAGTCGATGGATAGTTTTGTTAAAGGTGGTAATTCTTGAGAAGGCAGTAATACAATACTTCTATAAAATAAAATGTAATATTATTTTTTTGAAATATAAAAATTAGGATTGTTTTTCCTTTGATACTAATGATCATTAGCAGAAACACTGGATATCTTATTGCAATGTGTGTTTCCAATAACACTTACATCTGGGGTTTTTATTTTCCTCCTTTATTTGGTACACGTTTCGGTTAGTATGTAACTCCAACCGTTTTTAATTCAACTTACCACAACTAAAAACTACTTTTAAAGCTACGAATTATGCTATTCGTTATTCAGAAAAATACCCAAAGCTTAAGCGCTTTGTCACGATTTAATAACAGCTGCCAGATATTTGAAATATCAATACTAGGCTTGCTAAATATTTTCTGATTGTTTTGAAATTTTTGCAGCTTCTTTAAATTTCCTTTTCTTTTGGTGGGTTTCTTCAGAAACCGTTTTTGTTAGTTATTGATACGTCTTGTAAAATAATACTTTAAATGATTAAGTATTTTAGAAATATACTTTAATTAGAACTTTCTGCTTTTTTTAATTTTCCACAATTTGATTATTAGTCAATTTTACCCTAAATTCTTGTACTGGTTGCAAATGTCAAAAAACATAAGTTGCACCTATTTTAACATTAGTCCCGGATGCCACCAAAAAAACAACATTTTTTTTTATATTACTATGAACTATAGTCAATTTAAAGCCACACTTCTGCCTCAGCGGGTTTAAATTGCATTTTTCTTACTTTAAAAAATTTTGAAAAATTGTTTTTTTTAATGTAACTCAAAAACTACTGACTTTGGGGAAAAATGAAATATAGTTAAAATTAAAATTACGTCAGTTTTTTTTTTATAAATTTTATTGTAGCCCTTTTAGTTTTTAAGATATTAACAATTAAAATTTAAAATAAAAACACCAATATGGTTAAAAAAATTAATGGGCTATGCCTTTTGGGTTGCTTTAAAAAATAGTTTTAAACTTTTAATAAAAAAAGAAAAAAGGGAATTGGTCGGTATTTTGGTTTTAAAATTTTGTAAAACAATTTTTATTAGTAAAGTATACCCCTGATCCATTTAAAATTTTAAAAAACGCATTTAATAAAAAAAACCTAATATAATGTCCCTCAAAGAATTGGGGATCCTAAAACCGGATATTTTATTTAATTTTTTTTTTTGGTCCTAACTGACCCATCCATCCACTTGAAAATTTCAAAAAAATTTAATTTTTTTTAATTGAAAAAAATAAAATAACCTCTTTATCTTTTATATAAGGGTGGCCTCCAATTTTCCCCCTTTTTAGGAATAATTTTTAAAAAATAAAATAAAATTTTTAAATTACAATTTTTCTTTAAATTTTTGATTTTTAATTTTTGTGACTTATTACTCAAAACAAAATGGCCTTTTCCTATGGGACAATTTGTTATTTTAAATGGAACACCCTGTATATGTTTCAATATTTTTAAAATTTAATCTTTCCTTTAAAAAATGTAACACAAGCTATGATTTTTAAAAAAAATAACGCATTTATTGACCTCCAAAGAATTGACTGTATGTCGAATAGGAATATTTTTTTAAAAAGGATTTTTTAAAAAGTCGCCTGTGGAAACAAGTTATCTGTTTCCATAACAGCAACAAGCCTCATTGTCAGCCATTGTTGGTCTTTTTTGACAAGTTATTTTAATTAGGAAGGCAAAATGTTCTCGTTAAGCGAAAAAGGAAAATGTGTTATGTTGCAAAACCCAAATCAGTAAAAAAAACCCGAAGATTTAGAAACATGTTTAATAAAGCTCCACCCACAAAAAATTCAATTAAAAATCTGGTACAGAAAATTCTGGGTAGGATCTTTAGCCCGTAAAAGAAATTAGTAACAATGAAATTTGCTAAATAAAACGTTACAAATTCTGGAGATAACTCGGGAAGATCAACATTGTCAACAAGAAAAATTCAAGTTCAGAAAAATATTCCTAAAACTACAGTACAAGAAATCATGAAAAAGAACTTAAATTAAAGCCGTAAAAAAATTCAAATGTTACAAGAAAAAAAAAGAAACTGATTTTCCAAAAAGGGGGTGGAATTTTCCCAAAAGAGAATTAAAAATTTTAAAGTAAGGAACAATATACATTTTTGGAAAAAGACTAATAATGTCAGACGAAAACATTTCACCTCAATGGAAAGTAAATAAGCATAACTGCAGGTTTTGGGCAACAGAAAATCCCCGACAATATAACGAACACGTTAAATTGCCAAAAGTCACAGTCTGGTGTGGATGTCAAAGCAAAAAATTTATGGGCCATTTTTTTTAAAGAACCAACTGAACCTCTTGGACTTACGTTGATATGCTGGAAATATTTTTTTTTCCCCAATTGCAAGAAGAAAATCTATTGAATTTTTGTCTATTTTCCAAGATGGGGCTACACATTATGCTAACATTACCAAGGTTCACTGACCAACGTTTTTGGGAAAACCGGGGGATTGGAAAAGGAGGCCCCCATTTCCTGGCCCCTGTTCCAGATTTGACTGTTTCAGATTTTTCTGTGGGGATATGTGAAAGAGAGGTGTTATAGTCCACTTCCCCCAAAATTTTGAGCAATTAAAAATTAATATCGAAACATAATAGAAAATATTCCTAAGAATTTTAGTCAATAGTTTTAATAAGTTTTTTCGAATTTAAATAAGTGCGTCGAAGTCGGCGGAAGGCATTTTCAACATTTACAAATAGTTTTTTAAAAATAATGTAACCTTTTTGTAACTATTATTTTGTGGGGAAAAACCTAAACCTTGGCGATCCTTTTTTGTAACATATGAAGCAAATTTTAATTGTTAAATAATATTGTTGGTCGACATGCAGTCAATTTTAACATATAAGGGTGTTCCATTTAAAAAAACATAGTTGTCCTATAATGGAAAATCGGCCATTTTGTTTTTTAGCTAATGGAATGTCCCCCAAAAAAATCTGAAGGTAGAATAAACTTTAAAGAAATATAATGCATCTGCAAAAACCGCATCTTGATACCTTTATTTGTTCCAAAGTTATTCTCGATTAAAATGGGGCAAAATATGGCCGGCCACCCTGTATAACTTTTCCTTTTTTATGTTATGTGTATAGCTTATCGTTTAAATTTTTTGTTATCGATTACTCGTTTAGAATAATTTTGAGAAAATTTTAATGATATTTTTAACATGAAATTTTTTTTATAGTTTTTTTTTTCAGTTAAAGTAATGTTTAAACTTTAATTTAATCATATTTTAAAGTAGTTAATTAATAGGTAAATACCATAAATAAAATAAGAATGACTTTAAGCCTAGAAGAAGTAGGTAGCTTAATAAGAGAAATGTTTTAAAAGTTTAATACTAAATAAACTATATAAAAAAATATGTTAAAATTATGCTTAAAATTTTCTAAGGATTATTTTAAACGAGTAACTGGCTTTAAAAAGTTATTTATAATAATATTTAAATCGATTATAAAAATATTTAAACGATGAGCTATACACATAGTAGCATAGGAGATCGAGAAATGTTAAGCGTCCTGTCAGGATTATAACACCCAGATAAAGGAGGCATTTTTTTAATTAAATAAAGAATTAATTTTATTTTAGTTAAAGTTCCAAGTAGATCGGAATAGGTACAGTTATTGGACCAAAAAAAAAAAAAAATCAAATAAAATATCCGTGCCACCAGGTTATCCCCCATTGCCTCAAGGCACATGTGTATTACTTTGTTTAATTCAATGAATAGCACATTTTGAATTAATTTTTTCAATAGATGTGTGCTGGTATACTTACTTGTACCAGAAAAGCTTTGCGCAGTGGCATTATCGTAACCAATGAGGTTTATCCGAGGTGCGATTATTGCTAGGAGACGCTAAGTGTAAATTGGAATATTTCACTTTGGTTAAAGCGCCCCCCCCTCCACGAGGGCTCCTGGCGGACAACGACTCACCAGCAATAAGTCGAACTTCTAGATCCCGAAATCGCAATAAGCTCTGGTGTACGGTAAGAGGGGTTTAGTGTGGGGATTGGTACCCCCACACAAAGGGCAGGCGGGAGTGGCTGGCCGAAGCTCCGGCCCCCGTCTTGGACTTCTCATGGCGTCAGACGATGACTCTATGGAAACGCCTATCTAGATGAAAATCAGCAACCCTCTTTCAGAGAAAAAAGAAAGGCTCATCCTATGACCAGGTCACCAAGTACAATAAAACAAATTTCAATAACACAAAGCAGCGTTATTACTAGAATTGAAACTCTAATTGGGAACGTCGATAAAGGCATTAAGAGAAAGATTTGCAAAGAACTAAGAACTTTAAAAGAACTAAATTCTGCTTACATTGAGTCAGAATCTATCTTGGAATATATTAAGGAGGAACTAAACGACTTAAAGGAGCTTATTCATGGTCAAAATAAAATAATAGAAGCACAAGGAAACCTTATCAAAGAATTAAAGTATGAACGTCCAGTTGCCACATATGCTAATGTGGCAGTTACCGACTTAAAAAAGCCAGTTTTTGCACAAAAAACTTTCAAATACCAAATCTCTTCCAATAATGCCAAGGGAAATGAGCTAAAGAAACTGGCTTCTCTAAATATCAATCCTAGCAAAATCGGATTTAAACCGGTAAGGATTTACAGCACCAAAGACGATAAGGTTTTCATAGAAACAAGATACGAATGCCTAAACAAATTAAATAACAGCAATGAAGTTAAAAAACTCAATCTAGAAATCACACCAATTGAAAAGCTAAATCCAAGATTGACTATTTATAATGTTCCGTCGAATATTTCCAAAGAAGAACTAGCTAAAATTAAAGAACAAAATCATTTAGAAAAAGAATTAACAATAAAGCCTATCTACAAATTTGGACCAAGGGATAAACACTTTGTGCACTGGGTCATAAAAGTGGATCCCAACACAAGAAAGATTCTGCTTCAAAAAGACTCTATCTACATCGGATGGCATTCTTGCAGAATCGAAGAAAAAATTAACATAACCAAGTGCATTAAATGCCAAGGCTTTGGTCATTTATCTAGCAAATGTCAGAACTTGACAAAATGTGGTTTCTGCTCACAGGACCATGACTCAAGAACCTACACGAAGAAGGACAAACCAGAGGAATTCAAATGCATCTTATGCATAATTGCTAAATATTCTGACATTAAACATAGACTTAGAGATAACAAATGTCTGGCCTTCAAAAAGAAAATGGAGCTTTTTATTAACAATATCGACTTCGGTAATGAGTAATGACAATAATTCATTTAAATTTTTGGGCCAAAAATTTCACCCACAGCAGCCCCACGCCCGGCTGCTATTTAAAAATTCAAAAAAAACAAAAATTTACCAAAATAAATAAAAAGATTAAAAAATTCCTTACTTTTAACAAAAAAACCCTTAAAAAAAAATTGGGAGGCCCAAAAAATTAAAAAATGAACCCAAAATTCCCCCTTCCCTTGCCGAAAAAAGGTCTAAACTTCAGAAACCCCCAAAAATTTGGTTCCGGTTCAATTTTTGGTTTTCCGCAGCCAGGCAAAACTTGGAAAGAGCAAAAGGAAACCAAATTCTAAAAACCACACCCAAACCCTTTTGGGGACACTTAAATTTAAAAAACTGCATGGACCCGCTGGAGCCATTCGTCGACGCCCGGGGGGGGCCCGACCGGGGGACTGAATTTATAAGAAGATGTTTTTTATTTGGGATCAATACTTATTGTAACGTTACTTGTTTTAAATAAAGATTATGTTATTAACTAAGGAAACATGTGCGCAAGGCTCTCAAAATTTAATAAAGAAATTAAATTTAATTCCAAGTTTAATTCTATTTAGTAACAAAAGGAACCCCCCCACCTTTTTTGGGGATAGTTGGAGTTCTCATCTCCCTTTCAATAATAATTTAAACTTGCATACATGATTCTAATCTGAAGGAGAGAGGTCTACTAAACACAAATAACCATATAGCAAATTTACATATTAACACTAGAATCCTTTCTTTCCAAATTTCAATTATATTTTGGCACTATCGGGGGGCACCGTACCATGTACCGGCATGGGCGGTGGTATGAGGGGGTGGGCCCCCGCCTCTCTCCTTCAATTATTATTATTATACCTGCCATATTTTTAAATTACCATACACAAGGTGGTCTTTTATTGCTAAGCATTCGTTGTTATGTTTCAAAATCAAATTTTGTCGGATGTTACGATTGGTCAGTTAAAGTGGTAAAAATAATAAATTTATATTTTTGAACTCAAATATATGTAAATAAAGAAATAATTCCAACAAATCTGAAAACTGCGATATAGAAAAAAGGCCAGAAAAGCTTTTATTAAAAAAAAAAAAAAGGCAAAAAAATTCCCCCTTTTTTTCTTTATGGCAAGGAAAAAAAGGGCTACTACCTAATAAAAAAAAAATAAAAAAAAAAAACCTTTAAAAAAAATTTTATTTAAAAAAATTTTGTTATTAAAGGAGCATTTTATTTCAGTATCGTTCCTACTTTTTTTGATTTATCACGTTAAAAAAAAATTGAAAAAAAAAAAACCCCTTTTTTAATAACCAGAACTAACCACGACCGACCCAAACTGAAGGCTTTTGAATTTTTCTAAGTTATCCCTACGAAGAAGTTATTAACAAAATTTTAATAACTTTCAGTATGGTAGCAACATCTTGGAATCAACTTTTACTAAACCACAGCAGGTATAGTTAACTCTTCCTAGGTAAAGTTGATCTGCTTATTCTCAATCAATTTTTACTGGTACTTTTAGTAGGATTTTACTCTTCCTAGGCAAAGTCAACTCTCCCTAACAATCTACTTTTGCTGAGACATATACAGTGCTTTCATTTGAAAACGAACCACCCTAAATATCTTAAAAAAAAACACTCACCAAAAAAACAAAGAAACACGTCGATTTAGATATACAGGGGGAAGTTTAATTTCGTATTTGATAAAATTTTATCGGTCACCTCCTAACCTCCAGTTAACCTCACTTTGATATTCAAATGGCAACCCCCATAGTGTGACACATCATTGTAAGCTGCATGAAATTTGTTATCCAACAGTACTAAGAAACTTTAAATCGATGGACGTAGAAGCGACTTAGAAGTAAAAATGTGTGTTAATTAGTTTATCGTGTTCAAATAATTTATTTTATCAAATGCTTAAAATGTGCGCCGTTATTGGCGAGACAAGCTTGTTTTGAAATTCCTCGCTGACTATTTTAGTGTGCATTCATTCAATTATTTTTTGTGTTACCTGCTACAGCAAAACACTGCAATAGCACAAGTTTTAAGACGTTTAGGAACCAGTTAATTATTACTGTTAGGATTGTCATTTTGACATCGTTAGTTTAAAATTAAGAATCTTGATTTTAAAATGGTGTATACTCTAGCAGAGAGAATAGAAATAATTTTCCTATATGGGGCTTGAAGATCGATGCGCGCGTGGTTTAGAACCGCCAGAGTATTTAATGAGAGGCATCAAAATAAAAACGTGGGGCATAAATATGTACCCTACAAAATACAAATTCTTCATGAACTCAACGAAGACGATTATGATAGAAGAATAAAATTTTGCGAATCAATGTGCCAGCGAATTGACGAAGACCCTCATTTGATCAAAAAATCTGCTTTTCTGACGAATCAACTTTCTTCTTAAATGGAATTCTTAATAGACATAACTGCAGATATTGGGATAATGAAAATCCGCAATATTTCAGGAAGGACATACTCAATTTCCAGAGAAGATCAACGTTTGGGCAGGTATTTATGGAAACGAAATTATCGGGCCATTCTTTCTGGAAGAAAATTTAACTGGGCAACTGTATCTGAACCTTTTGGAAAATGCGATATACCCTTCTATCGTCCAATCTTTGGAAAATCAGGTGGATGAAAATGGTGCTATGGAACTCAGTGAAAAAATTTGCATTTCCAGCAAGATGGGCTCCTCCCCATATGCTTTAGCAGTTCGAGAGTGGCTCAATAGAACAGTTTCCAGGCACATGGATAGGCAGACGAGGTGCCATCGAATGGCCAGCACGGTCTCCAGACTTAACTCCTCTAGACTTTTTCCTCTGGGGTTATTTAAAAAGTAAAGTGTACAAAACGCCACCTGCAAATATTCAAGAACTTAAATGTAGAATTACACTAGAATGCAGAGGTATTACCAGACAACTTTCGCCAACGTTCGCGAAGAATTTCAAAACAGACTTTATTATTGTCTCGCCAATAACGGCGCACATTTTGAGCATTTGATAAAAATTATTTGAACACGATAAACTAATAAACACACATTTTTACTTCTAAGTCGCTTCTACGTCCATCGATTTAAAGTTTCTTAGTACTGTTGGATGCAAATTTCATGCCGCTTACAATGATGTGTCACACTATGGGTTCCATTTGAATATAAAGTGATACTGGAGTTAGAGATGACCGATAAAATTTTATCAAATAGAAATTAAACTTCCCCCTTATATCTAAATCGACGGTTTCTTTGTTTTTTTGGGGAGGTTTTTTTTAAAGATATTTAGGGTGGTTCGTTTTCAAATGAAAGCACTGTATACTAAAAATAAATGATGTTAAATTAAGTACATTCAAATTTATTTTTTCTTTAGGCATGTGTGCGTTATATCGGTGTCTTTTTGACATTATTATTGTTATTATCTAAACAAAATTTTACAAAACATATTATTCCTAAAGCAAACGCAAAGTTATTTTTTCGCACTCCGCATGTCTAAACTCAGCTTCCCGTTGTTCGTTTAACAGCAGTCAACTGCGAAAAAAATCATTTTGCGCACCTGTTAGAAAAATAATTATTAACGCGTTTAAAATTGTTTTTAAATACTTTGGCGTGTACCCAACAAGGACTTTTTAATAGCACAAGTCAACAAATTTAAATTTTTGGAAAGTAACGTTGACGAAAATAGGTTTGTTTAAAGTATTTTAGGGTCCTTAAACCGAAAATAATAAGCTTATACTAAAACACATACAGTATTTTTGTTATAAGGAGAAAAAAGAGGGGACAACATATTTTTACAATCCAATATATTTATTTAATTTAAACATATAAAACATGTGAAATCTGCAAAAACATTACTGGAGATTGGTTGTTATGTTTGTTCCTTTTGTGTTCTGTAGCATCGTTCCTTTTTAAAAACCAGCCCAACATGGATGGATTTTAGCGTCCCTAATATCTAGTTTTTATCGTCCTGATGTCCTAGTGTCGCTTACTGGACCCAAATTTTTTGGAAAAAAATTTAAATGGGTGTGCAAAAAATGTATTTTTAGAGAGAGGCGACACCTACTAATTTAAGAGTTGTAGTACTAGAAGTAGTACTGGAAACCACTACTTTCTTTGTTCATGGCTTTAGCAAAGTGTTTCATTAGTCCAAGCTTAATATGGAGAGGCGGTTGTAGCTTCTTTTTGGGTTAACAAGAAGGGCCCATTTAATGTTTAAAGTACCAGGTTTAAAAGAAGTTCTATGAGGCCAATCCTCTTTACTGTAGTGTTCTTTTGTTGCAATACTGTCCCACAGACACAAAAAACAGCAACATTTTGTAAAAGCCCCTTAAAGTCCTTGCAAGGTACCTATGACTTTTAAATCTCCACAGTTATCCCACTTATACTGTTCATAATTAACACGATTTATTATGGTTGCTAAGTTATCATAGGTTCCTTTTATTGCCACTGAATGAGCTAAAAAAATAGAAATAGTTTTTTGTTTCTATTATGAAGAGGGACTGCTTTTAGGCTGTATTTCGACGAATCTATAAATAAACGCCACTTGCAAGAATCATGTTACATTTCGTTTTCGGTAAAGTAAAACACTTGCATTTTAATCTAACAAGTTCCACTGTTAAAGTCTGGATCCAAGAAGTTTCGATTTTTGTTTTGACAATTCTAGGTCACGTACCAAGTTATTTAATGCATTCTGAGTTATTTAGTGAGATTCACTGGTAGTTGGTAAAAATGTTGAATAACAACTTGTGTTCTAAGGAAGTTATGGATCAGATTCTAATGAAGAATAAGAATTACTGGGAAACACGATGCCCAGCTTTAGAGGCGCTATCGGTACCGGTAGTTCCTGGCAATGAGGAACTGGCTTTAGCGCAAAAGGCAAATTTGGATACTCTATTTAAAATTCCTTCTGTTTTAGTGATGCAAAAGTGGAAATCACTTACATAGAATTTTTCTTGCGATACATCCACTGCACTAAATTTACGTGACGACTCACACTACAAACATGAGGAGCCCAACTTCTATCTTGATCCTCAACTTGGCACTTAAAATATTAAAAATAGGTTTTTTTGACTTTCTGAGAAATAGATCTAGCTTGGGACTTTATAATAAATCGTCCACAAATATAACAGAACTTATCGGCTGAACTTTTGCAACATCGACGACTTGAATTTGCCATTTTATATCAAAATCAACTTAAACACTTTACTGTACTGTAAACAAGACAGAAACCAACTAAACTACAGAAAACAATAAAACAATAAAAGGTTCGTACAATACTGTGAAACTAAACCATCTGCGGTCTTATTGTATTTTCCGGTCCTAAGTCAGGTAAAAATGATTTCAAAGATCACACTATACAGGGTGTAAAAAGTATGATGCTCATCATTTTAATGGGCGATAGTAGAGCTCAAAATAAGTCGAAAAGTTTATATGACATATGTGTCAAAACTTGACAGATTTTTGTCTAAACGATGTTAAAGTCATGCACTTTGAAAGCAGTTATTTTTGTAAACCGTAACAACTGGAAACTTTTGTCTTAATCGCTTATCAGTAGATTCATTTGATAATAAAATAAACTTAATTTTAAATGTTTTAGTCTACAAATAACAAAAAAATAAATAATTTTTTAACAATTGTTCTCGCAGTTAAAAATTAAAAAAACAATTGGCAACAGAGCGCCACCTTTGTGAGTAATGTCAGTCGTACAAAGAAGCTTACCGATCCGGCCACGATATTTTTGTTTGTTTTTGAATCGGGAAAAAATATGCCAATATGTTTTAGATTCTAGACAAACTATTACGTGATAATTTGTAACACTAATTGATACAAGTAAATTTATAAACGCCACACTTGGGCAAAAAATTATTAATTAAATTATCAAATAATAGTACTCCGGCTAGCTCAGAAATAAAAAATAAAAATAATCATTGGCTAAAGATGGTTACAATACTTACTTACAGTCGCATGAGGCTCTACACAAAGGCGAGTGCATTCTTGAAGGGGGTATTGTCAATAAAAGTCAAAATATAAATATACTAGTTAATGCTTTATTACAAAAAATAATAAAATAATTGTAACAAATTCCTACCAAATTGGTGGATGCGCCTATTAAACCAAAATTTAATAAGACATTTTAAATTACTGAAAAATATATGACAATGTTAAACTAAATTTGACTTATATACAAATTTAATGTTACTAAACCAAAAGCTGGACAATTAATAAATTGTCAGCAAAATCCTATATATAACAAAGTCCCTAAGCTTATAACTTTTACAGAAAACCTTCTACTATGTTACCCACATATACGTAAGGCCATAAGTTGCATTTAAAACTTTTTTCATGGGCACTTACAAATTAAACAAAAATAATAAAATGAAGCAGAATGACGTTATGGACGTTGCAGCAAAATATCTGAGAGCTCTAAGGCTTAAACAAAAAATATATCCGGTCAAGGGTTAAACAAAAAAATGTCAGTAAATCTATCTAATTAATCTTCAATGATCAAATTCAATATTTATAATTAAACCGTATAAGATTATTACCAAATGATTAGCAATAAATCTTATACCTCCTACCACAGATTGATATACAACACTCGTACTCGTGTATATGATTACAACTCTCAAGTACCAACTGTCTACCTATCAAACTGATTTCTTCTACAATAGTCTTATACGTAAGGCCATAAGTTGCATTTAAAACTTTTTAACAGGCTCTTACAAATTAAAAAATTAATAAAATGAAGCAGAATGACGTTATGGACGTTACAGCAAAATATCTGATGGCACTAAGGCTTAAACAAAAATATATCCGGTCAAGGGTTAAACAAAAAAAGTGTCAGTAAATCCTATTAATCTTCAATGATCAAATTCAATATTCATAATTAAACCGTATAAGATTATTACCAAATGATTAGCAATAAATCTTATACCTCCTACCACAGATTGATATACAACACTCGTACTCGTGTATATGATTACAACTCACAAGTACCAACTGTCTACCTATCAAACCGTTCCCCAATAAAATAGTGTTAAAAGTAAGTGACTATATACCCCTAAGGTATACCATAATACTAAATGTTCTTTTGATAACCTTTAAAGCTTTAAAAGTGCACATGTGTATACTTATGTCCAAATTCCAGTCTTAGATTTTAGTGAAGGTACCGATAAAATAAAGTGTTAATGACTGTTCACTCAGACAGAAAAGATATTAAGTAACATCAAGCTATTCAAATGATTAGCAGGTGTTTTCAATAAAAAATTTCAGTTCAAATCTAAGGCTAGACTATCGACATGACATTCTCTTAGGTCAA
>JAHBCN010008537.1:38419-61571 GCA_019359885.1 Listronotus oregonensis | reverse complement strand
TTGATCCTTTAAAAGGATGTACAAAATTATTAAATGAAATAAAAGTCCTAAATGAAAACTTATTTTTTTTTAATAACCCAAGAAATACACAAAATAGTGGAAATCATCTAAAAGATAGTTAAATTCCCTTTATTTTTATGTTTCCCATAAATTTTTATTTTCTATAATTTATAATTTAGTTTTATTTTCGGTTCCTAAGTTCCCAAAAGAAGCCCTTTTTTAAATATAAAAAAATTACCTAAAGAAAAAAACCGGGAGCCCCTTTGATTTGCAAGAAAAACCCAATTCCTTAGTCAGTTACAATTATATAAAAAAATAAACACAAAATTATAGTCAAAATTTTAATAAACACTAATCACAAAATAAGGTTTTATCAACCAAAAATTCTGCAACCACAAAATATAATCCACAAAGAAAACAATCAAAACTAAACGGTTCTAAAATAAGTTTGCCTAACCCCCTGATTTATAAGTGTGTAAGTGGGCAACACATTAAATTATTTCGTGGAATTTCGTTATTGCGAAAAAATCGGCGGGAACTCTGAATTATTTTAAATATCTTTTTTTTTCAAATATTCTTGGGTTTCATTTTTTTGAAAACTAATAAACCCGGAAGCATTTGGCCCTGTTACCCCCTTTTTTGCGTTACCATGAAATAACACTGTTGTTTGGAACATTTTTTTAAAAAATTTTTGAAACCAGTTTTCAAAAAATTCGCACTTATATCCAATGATAACCCAGTCCAAATTTTTTCAGGCAACAGCAAAATTTGGGACAAATCCGTCTTCTGAATCAGCGGGATTATGGTAATGCGTTTTCCTTTATTTGAAAGGGGTTTTTGAAGTTTTAAAGGGAAACAACCCCTCCTTTGGGTACTGTGTCGTGTGTATCGAACCATGTTTCATCAAGGTAAATTATGATCTGTTTTCACCTATATCTTTTAATTTCTTGAAGGTAATTAAATTTTAAGGCAATCGGGGATTCCATTACTACTTTCTTTTTCTTTTTCGGTATTTAAATCCCATTTTACAAACAACTCTATGGAGGGTGGCACGGCTAAAATATATTGGTTTTGTCATCGTCTAGCTTTTTTTTTCAGTTTACCCAAAGGGGAATCTCCCCCAAAAAAAGTATTTTTCCTTCTTTTTAGGTCCGATCACTATTGTCTATACGGTGAGATTAATATATATTTTTTGAATAAAAAATTTACCACGATTTAAAAATTTTTTGGAAAGGGGTAAAGGGGGTTTTTTAAAAACTTTTATTTTAAATTTGTTCACTAAATTTAAAATTTATAAATTTTTCAAACCTGTTTTGCATCTAATAAAATATTTCGACGCGAAAAGTTCTATTCTCAAAACAAATTTTTTAAACGCACATAAAAACGGTTATTCAACACTGCCACTAAAATATTAGCCAAAATTTTATATGCCAATGGTTTAAAACCAAGAAATACCGGCCCCCCCTGCCCTTATGAAAAAAGGTTACCCCTAACAATAGGTTTGGTTTATTGGGGGATGGTCCGCAAAAGCCATAAATAACTTTAACAGACTATACGAAAAATATGAGCGATGTCTATTTTTTTTGTAAATAAAAATTTCAATTGTTATTAAAAAAAAACGAAAATAGTCATTTTGTTTTTTAGTAATAACTCAAAAACTATACAAGATAACGGGACTAGACTAGTGGTAAAATGGGCCATTTTAAAAATCTAATAACTCAGAAACCACTTAACATACTTACATGAATTTCCATACCAAATCTCATACCTTTATGTCAAACGATAACAAAGTTATAATAGGGGGAAAACACGCTGAAACGTTTTGTGTTATATACACACTACGTGCGTCAGGCCGAAACTTGGCCTGGCGCAACAAAATTTGCAATAATACGAAAATTTTTCGGCTTTTTAAAATAATGATTATATAACTTATACTTACTTTTAAAAAATTCAGTATTGACGTTTCCATATATTTTTAATGGTAATTTAATTTTTCATTTATTTTCTATGTAAAAATAATCCCAGGTGGTCGTAATTGAATTATGCAATACCAGTTGCTATAAGCAGATTGGTTATTTTTGGCTTCACTTTAAAAATTAGGTCTAAAGCTCATTACACAGTTATATACGTTGAGATTATTTTAAATATTTAAAAAGAATATTCATATTATTGCGCAACAAAAAGTCATTAGACCTTCTGGACGTTTGATTCAAGAATTATAACAAATACACTTTGTTTTACTAATTAAAACTTGGACGCTCATAAGTAAGGGATTAATTAGGCAGACTTTTTTAGCGACAGCGAACATGATTGTTTTTTTGCGACATTAAACTTCTTGGTAAATGCGTTTTCGAGTTAGATAGCCAACAGAACAAAGGACTAATAGAATCGAAAAACCCTAATTTTTGTAATTTCCAGGCTTTTTTAGAAAATACATTTTCTGGGTGTAAAATTTGTTCCGTCCGATCTCATGCTTCAAAAATCTACCTTGTAAATGAAAATACTTTGGTGACAACAGTGTAACACGACTTATCCGTGTGGATAACAAAAACATTAATTCGTTATAATTGAATAATAAGCACTTGAAATAATATCTCAAAAGTACTTAAGTCTCTAAATTGACCATAACCTAGAACATTCCACCCAGTGTTCCCTAATTTAGATCAATAAAAACAAATGCAACTGAACAAATTATCTGTATAGTCTGTTTAAAAAAAAATGTAGAATTAATAATAGAATATATATATATATATATATATATATATATATATATATATATATATATATATATATATATATATATATATATATATATATATATATATATATATATATATATATTATTAGGGTGTAATTTAATTGATGGCTAAAATGCAGGATGTGATTTTTCAACTGATTTTAGGACTAAAAGTCCATATAACCACATATGCGCAAGGAGCTCATTTTTGAGATACAGGGTGTTAAAATTTTAAGAAAAAAATATTTTTTTTATTGTCATTTTCATACCACTTTAAATATTTTTATAAAAATTGGTGTACGGCGTTTATGCATTAAAGAGCAGCAAGCAGCAGTGGCGTCCGTACTGGACTCTGACTAGATATTTTTGAAGGAAAAAGTAGTACGCCACTGCTTTCTCTTAAAACAAAAATTATTTTTGGTGTCCCCGGTCAATTTAAAACAAATTTGGTTACTTAACTTTTTTTTGTACGACTCACCGTTTTACCACCGTACACCAATTTTCATAAAAATATTTAAAGTGGTATGAAAATGGCAATAAAAAAAACTATTTTTTTCTTAAAATTTTAACACCATGTATCTCAAAAGATAAGACGTTTAGGACATACATTCATATGAAGTTTTTTTCTTAAAATGAGTCCAAAAATCACCCCCTTAAATATTAGCATGTTATTAAAAAACACCCTGTATATGTAAACTATCATTCCGGGATTCAATCCGTTTATTTAAAAATTTGTTTTCACAACGTTTCGCCGAAATCTCATTCGGCATTTTCAAGTAATGTTATTCGCTCGGCGTCTCGACTTGAACTACCTGGTCTGTGGGCTTATGTCTTCCTCCGTATCACTGTATGTTTAACCCCATAGATCATTTGTGGAACCAAGTAAAATCAAAGATCAGGGCAGAAAATGGTACACCTACTTTAAGTCCCAGTGTTATAAATTTGATAAAAAATGTAATTACTAACATACCAGTTGAGAGCTGGAAAAATTCAGTACAGCACATTATAAAAATTGAGAACGCTTACATTTCTATCCAAAACAACATAAATCCTATTGTAATTAATCTCAATAATGATTCTGATAGATATATTTAGATATTTAGATTAAAAATGTAATTATGTATAGATAATATAGTTATAAATTTATCAAAACTTTGCATATATATTGCAAACTATATCCTTCAATTGTGTTCTGTTTTGCCTTTTTATATGCTATTTTTCTTTATTAAAATCCCAACCAGAACACAATTTTGTCTGTACCCCCTGTGCAACGCCTCTGTAAATTTTAATCCTCTTCATCCCGTATACCTACTTTGGGTCTTTTCCATGCTCTATTTTAGGCCTATCACACAGAGACATCACGTGATAGCCCCGTGCACATCCCATGTGCATATCAGTCATTTTTATGTGTCGACTCGTTAGGAGTGTGAAACTAATTAATTTTTACATGTTTTTAGTTTAAAAATATTAAATTTTAATTACGCGGGTTCTTATCGACGCGATGGTACTTTGGTACCAAAAATCTAAAATATATGGCTTTTTAAGTGAGAATTAAATAAGGTCAGGGTAATTATAATTTGAACGTGGCAAGGATGGTTGAAAAAATAAGATATTACGTCCTCAATTATACATGGTCAATTAAAAAGAAATTTGATTTATCCACTTTTGATAAAATAAATGATAAGGATCTATCTCTTTCTCTCTCTCTCTCTCTGCCGTTTGGCAGTGCAAATAAGCGTGCGAGAAAGAAAAAAGGATTATAGAATAACCGCAATCGCAATGACACTAACGTGTCGATTGATCGACGAGGAGAGGCCGACCAATCAGCAAGCAGAGCTGGATATATATTTCTTTCTTCCACCGACCAATGAGCACATTGGCGGGGGAGAGAAAGATGATACCGCTATTCTTTTTCTCTTGCACAAATGTTCGCTTCCCAAGCGGATCACCAAAAAACAGTTTGTATATTTAAAATAGGTCAGTTCAAAAACAGAAAAATCTCACACAAGCGGCCATTACGAAACTGGCCGGCGACAAACATGTAAATAAAATCGGTCTGCTAGTCCGTTCTGCGCATGATTTAAGACCCTAAGCGATGACTATCGCCGCAGCGCACGGACACATTTTTTCGCCCATAAAATCTAACTTTTGAACTGCGCATCTGATACCCTTTGCCGAACAATATGAAGAACAGTGTGTGGATCCCTAAAACGATTTTGCTTTTTTCTATTTGTTAAAACCTCAAGTTTTTGCTTTGTAATAATACAATTACAATTTTTAGGGAATGAAGAGACTTTGTATTTCGTGCAAATTTAAATTTGCACGAAATACAAAGTCCCTTCATTCCCTAAATTCTTACGTGCACACAGCCACAACCAAGTTTCAATTACAATTTTTGTTGTTATTTTATGTATGTTATTTATTTTAAATGATTTGACGCCATAACATAAATCTATATATATATATATATATATATATATATATATATATATATATATATATATATATATATATATATATAATTTGCTAATGTGGATATATTTATATGTAGGTAGGTATATATATTTATTTGTCTGTCCACGTGATTCTGAAGTTATGGCTTGAGCTAAAATCATGAAATTTGGCACAGTGGTAGCCTTTAGCAGTGGCTAGAACCTAACGAAGCTCGTTTTTTGAATTTCGCCCCCGGGATAAAAATAGGAGCAAAAAAGAGTTTTTTTACCGTTAGCCGTACGGAAGGCGTCTTACGGAGACAGAGGCTACTTAATATTGTCTCTCGCCTGGCGGAGACAGGCTTTTCATCTAGTATTGTCATAACTCCAAAGCATGGTGACGTTTAATATTTCAAAATAATTTTAAGGGCTTGGTGCGTAGAATTCCCAGCTTTATTGCTGAATAATCCAAGTAAATAAAAAAAACAATAATAAACTTTTATCAAACTGTCTAGCAGTAAAAAAATGATGATATCAATACAATGAAATTTTTAAATATGGGTTAAATAATATAAATATAGTAAGGTAAATATTTAACATACGTTTTGGATATTTTATCTAAGAAAAATATTTACTTATTCATTGTATATTGATTCAGGAGACAGTAAAATAATATGTATCTTCAATTAAGAGCGTTTTGCCAACAACGTCTAGTAATAAATCAATTGATTATAAATCTTAAAAAATAAAAAAATGGGCTCATTTTTTTCGATACGTTTTAATGAAAAGGAGTTGGTATCTATTTGTGGTAACCACAAAATTACTTTAATTCATATGCAAAATTTGCGTTTAGACAAAAATATTATATAACCTAAATTAAAGGATGCGTATAAATACATAATTAATGTTTCATAAATTTTTTTGTAGGTTTTATAGTTTTTAAAATATTGACGTATAAAATTTTCTTTGGCCCAAATTTTAGGTAAGGAACAAGATATCGAGATACGGTTTTTGCGAGCTTGTTTGGGCATTAATTATTTCTTTTTTCAGAAAAAAAAATATATCAATGCATTTAATTTTTTTGAGAAAATTAACACACACATGGTGACTCAGAGTTAATTTCCCTTTTTAACATGTTATAACTACAGAATCAAAAGTTTGGTTTAATATTATTAATACATTTTGAAAGTAGAGTAATGCGGATTTTACTTTTTTAAACACAGTGTTGTTCAAATATCTTCCCTCGGGTAATAACCAGTAAAGTTTGGAAGAGTTGAATAAAAAATGGGCGGAGCATTGGGGTAAACCGTTGGCTTGTCACAGTTACAGAGCGGCCACGGGCAATTTTGACTTCAGATTCGTGTTTAGCGGAAAAAAATACTTCAGAAAATCTTAATCCGACACCCAGCACACATCACTTTTTTGTGGACCTGTGTAATTATAGTGTACATTTTCGGCACAATTGTGACAATAATTTTCGGAATAATTGTCGAATGTATAAAAAAAATAGAGTGGACTTGAAATGCCTTATCCTGGGCAGTGCCGGATTTAACTTTTTGTCGCCCATAGACTAATATATTTTTGCTGCCCTAATATGTCAATATTTTTTGGATATCAGAACGAAAAATTTAGCATTAAAAGAATGTAAACTTCACTAGTAACTCTTATAAAAATTTAACAAGAGTAAATCATACAGAAAATTAAATAACAGTTCTTTAAAATAAACAAAAAATATAAATTAAAATGGTAAAACCAATATGTCTTTTTTTGAACTATATATTATTTAATTATAGCAAACCAAATTACTAACTTTTTTTTTTTGAACCTTTTTTTTGCAAAATTAATAATTATATCATTAAAATTTAAGAATACATTTTAAGAAAAATTAATCGTAAATTTGCCGCCCATAATATTTGCGGCCCTAGGCTTTAGCCTACTCAGCCTTTGCGTAAATCCACCCCTGCTCCTGGGTAAGATTACAGTGTTGCCACTTATTTTTTAATCGAATTAACTATAATTATCGTTAACAAACATCCTATTTTAAAAATTTTACCATTCAATAGGACAAACACGTCCATTGACGTGTTAAATGTAGAAATATCGCAAACAATACAAAGTAATTTCGCAAATATTAAACGACTTATCTAAAGAACAACATAATATTATATTAGAATCTTCAAAAATCTTAGGTAAAAAACTACAATATTGCGTCGATTCTGATTACGAAGTGCTTAAAAATTGATGTATTTGCAATACCATTTGGTGTTACCGCCAAAAAACTTTATATAATAAATAAAGATAAAACTGAAAATAATTAGGAAAAAAATTGAAATGTTCAGTGGCGTGCATACGAGGTCTCCCAAAATCGGGAAGGTTATAAGTAGTTTTTTCTTCTTCTTCCCTGGGAGCGGTCTTGATTTACTACTGGAGGCAGCGCAGCCTCTTGGACTTTTTGTGCCTAATTTCCCATTATCTTTGACACTTATAGTTGTAAGCATTTTGGTGCCAGCACTAGGCGAAATTTAGCTCTAGGTACAAGGTACCAGCTATTCTTACATTTAACCCAGTGTCAACACCATATATTACACAAAAAAAACTGACTAATACAAATGAAGTTAATAAATAGGGTTTAACATATAAATATTTAATTGAAATATAGCTTTTTTCATAAAATAACAATGTTACAAAGAAGACAAATACACATTAAAACTTAAACCCAATAGAATGTAAAATCCTTAAAATAAAAATACGAACACTGACATCGGTACACTAAATACGAAGAAGCACATCTTTGTACTTTTTAAAGGTTTTGTTACACCAGGATATCTTGAGTAAAGCTATTATAAACTATAGCTGCTTGGTAAGAAAAGCACCTTTCAAAAGTAGTCGTGTTGTGCTTTGGGATAGACAACATAGTATTGAACCTGGTATTGAGGGCACGAGTCTCACTTCTAAAATGCAGCTTTTTCCTTAAATAGGGAGGTCTTCCTGTTGCCATGATTGTTCTGACAAAACTGGCAAAATGTAATTTTCTCCTATTGGCCATATTAAACCATACCAGCTCGGCCATTTTTGCTGATACGTGATCAAACCTACAAAACGGCAGCAACAGTCTAGAACTTTTTGAATTCGTTCTTGATTTCTTAGATCCAGGAAAGGGCCATAGACAAAATCGCAATAATTAAAAATGGACAACACCAGAGCCTCCACCAAAAGTATTCTAAGTTTTCTGGTAACAACACGATTACTGTATAACAATTTTAGGTTCATAAAAAACTTCTGTAGCAAACCAGTAACGTGAGTGTCAAATGTTAACTCAAATTTAAATATAACCCCAAGGATCTTACAAATTCTTTACAGGCAAAAGGCTGCCATTAATCTTTAAAACCCTGGACTCCCTCAACTCTGCATTTTTTCTACTCTTAAAGTAAGTTATTGAAACACTTCTTTACGTTTAAAAATATGGTAGGCTGTTCTTTCCCTGGTGGCACATTCTGTAACTTGGGTCCCCATTGTATGAGCCTATCTTGTGTAGGTGTCCTCTTAGTTTATCGTGTCCTGTTAGCCACCCTACTGTTGCAAGTCTCTTTCTAATTTGTCTGGTGGTTCTTTTTGTTCTTTTAAATGGGCCCCTTTTTATTGTATTTTTTGGTTTTGTTACCTTCAGTTTATTAGTGGGTGCAGATCCGTTTATTTTTATAACCCCTCCGTTATTTTCTTAATGCCCGAGTGGCATATTATTTGACGAATAATAATATTTTTCAAATTAAAAAATACAAATATAACCCGAGGGGCGTTATTAAAAAAAATAACCCCTGGGGCCTAAAATTTAAACCAATAAATAAACAATAAATTATCTTCATTAAGCATTTATTACGAAAATACAAACATACTTACACAATATACTTATCATAAAAAAAATTATTTCTTAAAGGAAACGTACAATTTTAAAACCCTTTTAGGAAATTCCACATTTCCATACCCCACCCAGTTGCTGTGTTTACTTAAATAATATTTTTCCCAAACTACAAGAGAAGCATTTTAGCCAATTTGGGTTTTCCCTATCATCCAGCCCTTGTGCTAAAAGAACTCTTTCCCCCTTTCTAACCTCATTAAGTGGAACTCCCCCCTCAGAATGAATTTTGCCGCTGTACGTCTTAAACAATGACCTGAAATATTAGCATCAGGAAAACCCCAAATATGAAATTTAATTTTAAAAGGGTATATTTCCAAATGTTTTTTTACAAATAGGCTCCACAGCCCCTCGTTCATCACGATACAAAAAAAACCTATCAATGAGTACTAGGTAAGCCAGAAATTGTATTGATTGTATTGTAATAAATGGGGTCGCTCGGCTCTAGTGTAGCCCCCTTCACTTCGACCAAAAGAGATCTTTTTGAATCCCCTTTCGTTGTTTAGTGCCCGGAAATTTTCCTTATTTGAAATTTCCAGGATACTACCCCGGTGCAAGCTGAAAAAACCCCTTTTGAGTGGATAACCCCTTCGAGGTATTTAAGCCGTTGTCGGGTCAGTTCTCTGCATTCACAGAGAATGTGTTCCGCAGTTTCGTTTGCCTCGTGACAAAACCGACATTGTTCATCCTCAGTCTTTCCCAATTTTTTAAAAGGTGATACCTCCGGGGCCCTTTGCCCTTTTTAGGAAGTCGGTAACCAGTTTAATTTCTTTTTTTTTAAAATTAAAAAGTAGCTTCTTTTGTCTTAGGTGAATGGGGAAATAAATTTTTCCCCTCCTTTCCTGGGATGTTTTCCAGAAAAGTCTTTTTTTGATTTTTTTCCCATGTCCTGAGTTCCTCTAGGGGGTGGCCTCTAGTTGCCACAAAAAGGCTCAGGTCCTTAGAATGGTCTCTGTGCCCCTTTCCCCCGGCGAGTTGATCGGCAATTTCTTTCCCCCTCCACCCCTTTTATGCCCTTTTTTTCCCCCTCCGGAGTAACCCCTTTGTGTTTGGCCAGTTGGTTTAGTGATTGTCGGCATTCCCAGGTCAGCTTTGAGTTAAAAAAGCATGAAGTCAATGCCTTCAAAGCAGCCTGGCTGTCCCATAAAAAATATGGGTTTCGCCTCGAAAGGGCCTTTTTTTGGGAATTCAGAAGGGAAATATCAATTGCATGGATTTCAGCTTGGAAAATGGAGGGAGCCTTGCCGAAGACTTTAAAAGTCTGCATCTGGGGCCCAAAAACCCGGTTTCCAACCTTGTTCCATCTTAGATCCACAGTGTACCAGAACCAAAATGAGCCTTTTTATGCTTTGGTTCATTCACACTCCCTAGTTTGGCGGTCTTGAATAACCACTTCAAAAAGGGTGGAAGTCCCCCTAGGCATCATGTCCGTGGGTTTGGTCAGAGCTTCAATCTTGATTTTTTTCCCAAAAATTTTAAAAGGGGACCAGTCAGGTTTCCCGACTTTATTACTGTCCCGGATTACTCTGGGGCACTCAGTACCCTCCCTCTTGTGCAGGTGCAGGGGAAGGGGGGTTCAACATTTCTCCAGAGCTGCCGTTGGGCAAGATTTCATTGCTCCCGTAACAGACGGGCCCAAATCTCTGCAGTTTCAAAACTTTCCCGTGTAGTTTTTTTCCCCTGTTTTTGGCCACCAGACCAGTGAGGCATAAATAAACATGTCCCGAATTAAATTTTTTGCGCACTTTTTACTGTCATCAAAAAAAAGCTCCTTGCTTGCCCCATTGTCATGTCATGTCAATAAATATATACCCTTTTCACGCACATCGGAAACTTCATTTTTTCCAAGCTCGTCTCTTCTACAAGCTCCGAATACACCTATCACTAATGCAACTTTATCTGCCAAATATTTTTTAAGTCGGGGCTTCGGGAATTGTCTTAGAAAGTGGCCGCAACTCCGATTTTGACCAAATTTGTGTCGGGGTTTTGGGGCGCCGATCACAAATCTGAATGTTTTGGCGGAAACTTCGTTTTCAAAATATCAAACTTAAAAATCAAACTAACCTCATTTAATTATTCCTCTTCTTTTTGTACAGAATTCTTTTATTTTTACACCCAAATTGAAACACAATAGTTGATAAACACCTTTTTAAAACTTGTTTTTATATTTATTTTTTATCTATTTTCATTTTTAAATTTTAAAATTCACTTTCAAACGCCGCAACCAGGTATACAGTAGGGGAAACATGGCCGCCCCCCTTTGAAAGTGATTTCAATTTAATGAAAAAAAGGTGTAAAATGAACATAAAAAAGTTTCTAAAAAGGGGTTTATAAAAAAATTTGTGCAACTTTTGTGTAATAACAATTTGCAAAAAGCTCCAGTTCTGTGGTTTGGAACCACCCGTAAACCAGATGATGTCTTAAACCGTGCCGGGAGATGGGGCCCCAATCGATCGGGAATTTTTTACTCTCGAAGTTTTTTTTGAATGAGTATTAGGGAATCATCTGGTCTTTCTTTTGGTCCAGGATGTTGCCCCCATTAATTTTTTATGTTTTTGTGTCTAAACTAGGAACCCCAGTTGGTTTCTGTTGCAGTCGGAAGTTGCTCATTTTTTCCACTCCCATCACTATGAGGTTAAGTGGTGGAAGGTCTAGGGACACTCCATGGCTGCTGTTGGGGTTGTTTTGGTCAGTTGTAGTTGATCTGTTTCTAAGGAGAATGCAAATGGCTTAATTTCGATTCATGACCTTTCAAAATCATTTAATGGTAAATTACAGATTTACCCGGACTAGTTATAAAATTTGTAGGACATTCCTTTGAGCTTCCCCAAGTACGCCCTTGGAAAACACTGATGATAAATAAATTTACAAAATATTATAAATAGTAAGTGAATGCGTCCATGCACCAATCACACCGAATTTCTTTTTATCGTTATAATGTTTTGGTTTCGTCCAAAAATGACGATAACCTTTTATCCTTGGTTATTTTGTAACAGTTATCAACGTTGGTAGGTAACTAGGTAGATTTCAAAAACAACAAGCAGTGTTTTTGATTCCAATTCATAAAAATTTGTAGATTCTGATAAGCAGCTATATGCACCGCTCTCACCAGATTTAAATCCCCGTGATTTACACACGGAAAGTAAAGTCTATAGGCTTTATTTTAGGTAGGACTGGAAATTCACTTAGCAAAAATTTCAGAGATTTTCAAGCTTTTAAGATAAATACCTACAGAACTTTAAAAAACCTAAATAGTTCAGTAACTGAAGACCTGAAAGTACCCAAAGCGGTAAAGAAATCTGTACAGTTTTCATTTGTGGCGCAATTCTTAGGTCTTCCCAAATGCTTTCGAGCGAGAAAAAGTTTATCACGATTCCAAACCCGCTGAAAATGGCCTCCATATCTGCCAAAATATGAGAATTAGAAAATTTTTGTTTAAAAAAAAATTTAAAGATCCCTCGAAATCTAAAAAATAGTCCTTACCATTTTTTTCGCAACACCAATATTTTTCGCAAAAACGGCAGTTAAAAAATTCATAATATTCCACACCGAATAGATGTGGTAGAGGCTAAAAACTGCAAATGGACAAAACAATTTTTTATCAAAACGCAATAAAGATGGTGAAGCAAATTTTCTGGGATCATTGGACACTTGCTACAAAAAAAAATATTGATAAGAAACCATTTTTTCAAAAATATCAATGAATTAAAGAGGGACTCCCAAAATATTGTAAAAAAAATTTGACCCCTTTTTTAAATATTCTAGAAAAAACAGAACGGACTCAAACTAATATGCAATGATAGGTACGGGTTTTCCCATTTTGATGAACTTTGAATGATTAAAAAATGTACATTATTGCTCGAGTAATAGAACAATTCGTCCGCCCGCTTATAAGTGAATCCATGAAGCGGTTGAGCGGCACCTGAAATGAGGAAACTTTTGGGTCCCGTTATCTCAAAAACTATCAATTTTTCGAAAAAAATTATAAGGACCATTTTTGTAGACTATAAGGCAATCTTTATTTTTTGTCTAAACAAAAATTCTCCAATTCGCATATTTTGGCAGATATTAGCTGGAAACCCATTTTTCGATCCTTGAGGGGTCATTTTTAGCTCTTTCCCAGGTGTTAAAAAATTGCGCAACAAACGAAAACTGTACAGATCTATTTACAGCTTTGTTCCTTCATTTACTGGACTAAAAGAAAAAAATGGGATGCCTTTTTAAAAAGTATGTGCCTTCCCAGGTAACAAAAGTGGGGTAACTACAAAGATCTAGTCAAAAAACTTATCCCAAATTATAGATAAGGCCCCAGTTGCAATATGTCCACTTGAGTTTTATTGTCTTTCAAAGTATACCTGTTAGCTCTTTTCCCTTTATTTTGGGATTATACCCCCAAAAAATTAAAAATGCGGATCGGTGGATTAAAACAGAACATTAGGGGCGGACTTTAATAATATAAAGTTTATAATTTATTTTTAATTTGGTAAGTATAATCTTAAAATTACATTAAGAAATTAAAAATATGCAAAGTTTTAATAAATTTATAACTGCATTATCTATAACAATACATTTTTTAAACTAAATATCAAATCTAATTCTTTTCATATCAAAAGTCATCATTGAATTAATTACAATAGTTATGTTGTTTTTGGGTAGAAATTAAAAAAATCCTCAATTTTATAATGTCTATAGTGAATTTTCCAGCTCTTAACTGGTATGTTATGGTAACATTTTTAACAAATTTATAACACTGGAGACTTTTAGGTGTAACATTTTTGCTCTGATCTTTGATTTTACTTGGTTTCACAAATGGGAAAGGGGTTAAACCTTTTTAAATTACGGAGGAAGCCGTAAGACTGTAGCCAAACCTTTCAGCCAAATTATCACATACATATTGTTTTTTAATTGCATATGAATTTAGGACTTCCAAAGTTGCGTTTTTGTAACTGAATTCAAAATAAATATCATTTTCTAACAAATATTCCTGGATTTCAGTTTAAAATTAAAAAAGCTGGTGCTTTGTGTAAAAGCTGTTGCTTGGTTATCCACGACAAGAACACTGTTTGTTTGGAATATTTTTAAATAATTTTAAACCATTTTTTAAAGTTCTCACTTGTATCCTCATGATATAGCAAAGAACCCTTTAAATATTCTTTGAAAGACAACAGCAAGCGGTTTGGGCCCTCTCTTCGACAGTTGTATTATGGTAATGCGGTTTCCTTTTTTTTAAGGGCTTTCGTCTGCGTTTTTTGAAATCAACCCACCCTTTTGGGATACTGTGTCGTGTATCGAACCATGTTTCATCAAGGTAAATTGGATCTTTTTCTAACCTATATCTTTTAATCTTGAAGGTAATTAAATCTCCAAGTGCGTAATCTGTGCAAAATTCCATTACTCTTGTCTTTTGTCTATTTGCGTATTTAAATCATTTTACAAACAACTCTGGATGTGGCACGGCAAAAAATTTATGTATGGTTCCGTCTTCGTCTAGCTTTTTTTTCCCAATTTATCAGGGTAGGAAAACTCCACTTTCATAAAGTAAATATATTTTCCTTCTTATTAGGCCCCCTGATCACTATTGCTATACGGTGAGATTGAAAATCACTCTTTTTTTTCTTTTGTTAAATTTTCTTCAAAAAATAATAAAAATTCCCTTATCGATAATATTGATTTTTGAAAATGAGGTTTCTTTTAAATTTCTTGTTTAATTGACCTCTACTGATTAAATTGATTGATTGATTGTTTGGGAATAAAATAAATACACAAGTTGGTTTGTCGCCTCAACTGAGCCTACAGGGCTTGTTGTATCTCTTTTATTTTTTTCCCATTTAAAAAAGTTTAACCTTAGACGGTGTAGTAGCCCTTTACTGTTCCTGGTCCCAGCCTCCTGGTGGTTGTGCCACCATGAGGTTTTGATTTGTTCTCCATATGTAGTGCAGGGCACTCATATGATGTGAGAGGCTGTCTCTTCCTCTTCGTCACATAGTGCAAATGGGTTCTTCTCTATAGATGCCCAGGTGTGCATATGTTTTCTTGGTGCAGTGTCGGTTATTAATCCTGTCACTACTCTAATCTGATTCATTTAGTTTTGGTAATTCACTTGTCAATCTTTCGATGGTGGTTGTTGATTTACTGTGATGTTGCCTTGGAATGTGTTCCAGCCAATTTGATGTTGTGTTTGATCCACCAGTCATGTAGCCACGACAAACTTTTGTTCAAACAGGTTCGGACCCACAAACATTGCTGCGGGCCTCCTTTTAGCCAGGAATCCATTTTAAATGCCTTGTATTCCCCTTTTCCTGCCCCCGGAAAAATTAACTGTTGTGATTAGCCAGGTTTGGAGCATTGCAGACAGTTCCAAAACCAACCTTGAGTTGACTTTTTGGGATCCCAAAGCTTTTATGCCGCTTGACTATCAGAAAGATAGTAATGTCCCTGCCCTTATATCCTCTCCTAAAGTTCTCTCGAAAGAAAAAGTTCATCATATATTTCCGCCTAAATAGTGGCATTTCCCCAGGGAAGCATAAGCATTAAACCTGGGGTCATACCATTATTCCTGCCCCCATTGTCAGTCTTGGATCCATCGGTATACCAAACCAAATTCCGAGACTGACAGGAGGGTCTCACTACCGCCCAGGTAAGCTGTTTTGTTTGGGCTTGTATTTATCCGTTTTGGCATTTTATCACTGCTCATCAAATATTGGGTTTGTGATACCTTTCTCTTATTCTGGTTTGTCTAAGCAGGAGAGCACCAGTTCCGTTACATTTCAGCCTGTATGCCCAATCTCGCCTCGCCTTAATAATTTACCAAAAGGGGGGCCCTTTAAATTTCCATGGCTGCAGTTGAGTGCTTCTAAAAGCTCCGTTATGAGACATTAGTCGCTGAGTTTTTGGGTACAGCTCTGCTTTCTCTGTTCTAAAGCCCAGATAGTTGAACCGTTTTGGTTATCATGGTCTTACAATTTGGTGCAGTTCAGAAACGAGAGATTTTATCAGCAAATTGCTCAGATGAAGAAGCCTACTGCACTACAGTGGAAAATCAACCCCAAATATGCTAGCGCTACTGTTGGACCCTTAAACGTAATAATTTTTATTTTTTTTGATACAATAATAAGTATATTTTGTAAAAAAAGTGGTTTTGTTTTGTTTTAAAATTTTGTAAATTAAAAAAAAGTATCACATCACTTGAAAAAGAAAAAAAAATAACTTTGGATGAACTAGTTTCCCCATATTACAACATCCGTATGGACCAGGCACATCTCCCAGTTTGTTTACCAACAAAATTCAGTTGCATGCTCCTCAAAACGGGGATACCGGCTTTTATCCGCAGCTCATGCCAGTCTCGTGCATTTGTGTACGTGACTAACACGGGATACGCTATTGGTGGTTGTTAAATTGTCTACCAGTGGCGTAGTTAAGTAAATATTTTAGGGAAAATGCACAAGACGGAGTATTACCGATTATGTATTATCAATACTACTTGTCAAATAAGAGGTCTAAACAAACAGCTTTGACCCATGTGAAATAAATTCAAGGAAGTTTAAAGGTGTATGGAAGCCCAATACTTTTAGAACATTGCCCAGTGCAGGGCAGCGAATAGAGGGTTGGCCCCGGGTTCGCAATGAATATTGGTGGGCCGGATTTCATAATTCTTTTTTCCCTTTTTAAAAAGTGACATCATCAAATGTCAAAAATTTCCCAAACCCCATTCACTGTTTTTTTATTTTTGCACAAATTTTGGTTATTCATGGGACAGGAAAACATTGGTTAAAAATGTTTGTAACCTTTGGTACTTAGTATCCATTGTAACAGTATCCGAAAAAAATATTATTGTGTACAGTATGTGAGCTTAAAAAGTTGAAATGGTTGAAACCAAAATCTAATTTATTTTTAAAAAATGCTTGTCTAAAAGTTGCCTCCTCTCCGATTTTGATCAAATTTGGTATACAGGGTTTGGGGCTGTTACAAATCTGTTTTTTTTCGGCAACGTTTCTTTTCAGATCTTCTTCATCAAATTTTGAAAATTAAAAACCAACCTCTTTTTCCCATATATTCCCCCTTCTTTGTACACAATTCTTGGCTTTTACACTAAAGTGGCACACATTATATACACCTTTTTAAAACCTTGTATTTTTTTTTTTTTTACATTTTTTTTCCCATTAAATTGCGAATTTTTTTAAGTTAAAAGGCAGCAGCCATATTTGTTTAAAAAAAATAAAGTGTAAAAAGGTGTAAAATAAACAAAAAAAAGTTTTAAAAGGTTTTTGTGAAATATTGTTTCCCAAATTTTATTAAAAATCAAGATTTTGCAAAAAAAGGAGGAATAATGTAAAAAAGGTTAATTTGTTTTTTAATTTTAATGATGAAAAAAGAAACTGAAATTTTTTTTTTAGATTTGTAATAAATCCCAAAAACCGTACCAAAATTGTATTTCCCTTTCTTTTTCAATTAGAGGGACCTGTATATATTAATTTTTTTCCGGGTTGCCCAGTAACCCAAAAATTTGACCCTTTTAAAAAGGTGTACTAAATTTTTAAAGAAAAAAGTATTTACATTTGGTTTTTTTTAATCCACAGAAATACACAAACATTGTGGAAATCATCTAAAAGATAGTTAAATTGCCTTACTTTTCTCACTAATATTTCCTATGAAATTTTCTATTTCTATTATTCAAAATTTGATATATTATTATTTATTGGTTACATAATTTTTCCCCTTAAAAGGCACCAAATTTTAAAAATATAAAAAAAAATACCTAAATTTAAAAAAAGACGGGTATGTTACCCTTACTCCGGCTCTAAAATTATAATGTGTTGCTAACTTCCCCTGATTTTTTCATTTTGTAAATAAACAAAAAACATTTAAATTTTTTCGTGGAATGTTATTGCGCAGAATCGGCGGGCCAACTCTGGCAGTTATTTTCATACTGGTCTGGACATTTTTTGATCGAATGGGCCATAGCATTGGGCTTCCATACACCTTTAAACTTCCTTGAAGAAATTACATTAAAATTAAATGAAGACCCGAAAAGGATCGGTCTTGAAATTTTAACAAAAGATACATTAAAAAAAACCTTAATTTTTTTAAATTTATTGCAAATAAAACTAGTGTTTATAATTTTTTTGCTAAAACCTTTAATAAAAAAGGAAATATTGTCCTTATTTTAAAAAGGGGTTTCCTAATTAGGCAAATTTTACAGAAAGAACCGGGAAAAAAAAAATTCCAAAGGGGGCCAAAAAATCATGAGCTGAAAAGGGTCAGGCGGTCTATTTTTTAATCTCGAATATACAGTACCTCGTCATGAACTCTACACTTTGGAAAATTTAATTAAAGGGAAAAAAAAACTCTTTGTGCATTAGAAAAAGGGCAAAATTTTTAAAAACATTTTAAAAAATCAATTTAAAAACAATTTTAAATAGGAAAAAAATGTTGGATGAGCCCCTTTTCTCGGAAGGGTTTTTAGGGGCTCTGAACACAATATGACATTCAAAGGTCCCCGGAAAATCTCGGGCTAAAAGGGTCGCCCAATCGTTTTCTGGGTTTGGGGTAAACCTCCCCAATTTGGGGGTATTTAGGGTTTTCTGGACGAATATGGAAATTTACAAAGGTCTGCCCGGGTACCGATGCGCTATGGATGGGGTAAAATCGTCTTCCAGTGGGGGGCCCGCGACCCTTAAACTGGTGGCCCGGGCGCCCACGAATGTACAGGGCCGGGGTTTTTGGTGCCACCCCCCTTTTCTTATCTCATATTTTTTTTCTTTTTTTTAATAGAAAATAATTCAAAAAAGTTATTAACGAAAAAAACTATTTTAATAGACCCTCAGTTGAGGATGTACAAAACCAAAGGGTTTTTTTTAAGCCACAACACCAAAACACCAACAACATAAGGGCACTGAGATTTTTTATATATCCCTATTTTTTCGGGTTTTAAAAAAAATGACTCTATTTCTTTTTAATTTTCGTTTAATAGGTTTTAGAAATACAATGGGAAATTTAAAACATTTTTGGATGGGTTTTTGGGTAAAGAAAAACATTTTCCCCAAATTTTTTAAAATGGGAATTTAAAATTTAAAAATTAGTTTCTTTAAAATTGCAGAATTAGAAGAATCTTTTTCATTATGGCCCCAAAAAAGTTCTGTTTTGCCAAAAAACCAAATAACATCAATTAAATAACTTCAAGATTAAATTTTTCTTACTTCTTCATTATATTATTTGAAAAACATAGCTTTTTTAACTTTTTAAAACATCTTTTTCAGTTTGAGAGTTTTCTTGCAAAACTTAAAAAACTTTTCTCATATGTCCTAGAAAGCTCATGTTTTTTAATACTAGCTGATATTTTTTTAAATCTAAAAAGCCCGTAAAACCTTATTTCTACCTTTGAAAGATAAACAAGGCCAACAAAATAAACTTTGCCTAAAGATGCTTCCACTTAACCAATGGCATTTAGTCGGAAAATGGAGTTTCTTGCTGAGCAAATTATATGCACAGGGTTTGACTCCATTTTTAAATATTATTTAAACTACAAACAAAAAAAACCAGAAACATGCACTTATAGCTAAAAATACTTATCAAAAATCAAATTCTCCTGGACTAAAGGCCTGCCTAAACTTCAAAACTTGCCATTAAACTACCTAGGATTAAAACTCGAAACCAAAATGCACGGGTAAGATTTATACGGAATTTCTATTTCGGATAAAAGATACAGGTCAATTAAAAGGTCGCATCGGTCACGTGCCTCAACCAATAATTGTCCACCTGTTGTCCTGCATCTCATAATCGATGTGCGACGATCGTCGAAGGTCAAAGCGAAGGCGACCGATGCAATCGCCTGCAGAAATAATAAATCTGCCGAATTTACTTTACGTCGGCGGATTTTTCGCATCACTTGGCATCGTTTATGAGTTGATTTGCTTACGTACTGAATATCAAAATAAGGCGGCTGAGATAGATCCCCTTTTGGTCGGAAGTCGCAAAGCACCAACGGTATAATATTATTGTGTAGTCTTGACCGTTCGCTCTTCCCTTCCAGCGGTAACCATTTTCTTTTTAATTGTAGAAATATAATAATTTAATATACCTATTAAATAATATATTTTTAAAATTACATTTAAGGCATTTTTCCAAGGTAGGCGGCGCCTACCTTGCCTACCCTGACGAGCCGCCACTGCGTCTTCTGGACTTTTACGACAGTTCGTCCTAATATCAGCCTTATTTTGTTACTCGGGGGGTTTTTGTAGTTGTTGAACACAAATATGACATTGACCAGGGCCTGCTGGGCACCCGGTGCGCGCTATGGATGTCGTATACGTCGTCTTCTGGAGTTTTACAACCTAATATCAGCCCAATTTTATTACTCGGTGGGTTTTTGTGGTCGCTGAACACGAATATGACATTGACAAGGGCCTGTGGAGTACCCGATGCCCGATAAGAATCGTGTAAACGTCCTATTCCAGTACCCGGTACCAGATCATGGTCTTCCAGGTACCCGGTGTCTGGATAGGTTGGTATCAATGTCGTCTTCTGCAATTTTGTGGTAATTTGTTAAAAATTAAAACCTAATATTTCTGCTTGTGGTATTAATTCATAAAATTGTTTTTGGTAATATTTTAGTATAAAAATACAATTTTTGAAAGTTTAATACCTAATAAAAATATTTTATTCATTATTTTTACTGCTTTCTTTTACTTCTTCTTCTTCATTCTGCACTTCTCTTTCAGCAGAAAGTATTTCTTTTTTGCCATAAAAGTCAATATTTGTACAGTCTGCGCCAGCACAATTTTTGCAAGCTAAGTTGTAGATCAACCCATGTTTTCTGCATCCGCATAAAATTAGGCGCACCAGGTACTCCGCAGGCCCTTGTCAATATCATATTCGTTTTCAGCGATCTCAAAAACCAAAAGGAGGAATTGTCGTAAAACTCCAGAAGGCGACGTTTATACTATCCTTAGCTCGCACCAGGTACTCCGTAGGTTCTTGTTAATATCATATTCGTGTTTAGCGCCCTCGAAAGCTCCCGACAAAAAAAATGTGGGCTTATTACAATCATTTTACAAATAACTAACAATTAATTTAATGACCAAAAGTACCAGCAAAATTCCTCCTACCGCCGCCACTGTTATCATCTGTCAGCCAATCAAAACGGCCTCCAAGCTATATTGTTTTGAAGGCTATAGGATTTCAGTTCATTCTGAATTGTGTATTCAAGCCTGCAAGCAAGAATTGCTTTTTCAAGCGGACATAAATATCATTCAAGAAAAGTGTTTCAAAAAATTCGTTTCTGAGTGAAAAGTACCGCGTTTTTTTAACAAAGACAGTGTACAATTTTCAGAGAGAAGAGTGACATGGAAATTAGTGAAAAATTTTCATCGATTTTCGAAATTTTCTTATTGAAAAAGAACTTTTTTATTAGAGTTTTACTTGAGGAGAACGTTAACTGAATTTTCGAGCAGATTTTTGTTTTGTTTCTCTTGCTACTTAGGGAAGTAATAAAGACATTTTTGCAGTAATTTAAAGAGGTTTACCGGCTTTTTCCTGTTGACAAAGCTGACTGAAAGGACATTGCTGACTGCAGCAGTTCTATATTTTTAGAGGTAAGAATATTTTTAGAAATGTATTTTCTTGTAGGTGTAGAACACACTAAATTTTCGCGAATTGCAACAAGAAATTGTTTTGGAGAAGTGGGTCTTGTTATTTTAAAACCACCGAACCCATTTTTTATATTTATTGGTTTGTTTTTGAGGTATCCATCATCATACTTAAAAATTAGTATCTCTTTTTTCACTATTCCCCCTTCTTATTGCACACAATTTTGATTTTAACACTAAATTGGCAAACAATATTTTATAAACACCTTTTAAAAACTTATTTCTATGTTTATTTTACAACTTTTTCCATTCCAACCGCGGCTGTTTCTAAAACATCCCTTATGTATACCTACATGGTTGCGGCGTTTGAAAGTGAAGCTGTGCAATTAGATAGAAAAAAGGTGTAAAATAAATATATAATGTTGTGTGCCAATTTAGTGTAAAATCAAGAATTGTATGCAAAAAGGAGGAATAGTGAAAATGTGGTTAGTTTGATTTTCAAGTTTAATGATGGATAGATATTTATCAAAGTGGAAAATTCTTCTAATTCATAAAAGAGTACGCTGATCGTATAACATTTAAATGTCAAGTTTACCTATTACCTACCTAGTTTTTCTATATGTTCTTTAAAATTCAGTTTAATATGAATAAATTCCTAAAAATTTAGTACATGGAGAGACTTTAATAATTTTATAGTTCAAAATTATGGTAATATGAATGAAATAAAAATGGCTGTATTAATAAAAAAACCTTTAGTAATTTAGACAGATCGGAAAAAAAGAGTAGAAAATTGTGGACATGCGTTGGTCTAATTTTAGATCTGCTGGTCCTTACTTCACATAACTATTTTTTTGACGGGATCCTTTTTGTATAAGAGAAAGATTGCAGCAATTTCCAAAATGCAAAGAGTGTGTATGTGCAGGTAGAAAAATTGCAACATGAAAAATTTCACTCAAGACATTTTTAAAACTGTAAAAACGCCTTAAGGTAGTAGTAATATTTTCCTTTATTCCCAATGAATCATTTTTAGGCGAAACTAAATAACTTTTGTTTTTTTTTTTTTAAAGTTTTTCATACTTCTTTTTGTACGTCAATTACTCTGAATTTATTTTATTCTTCGTGGGTTCAAGGTCCACCACAAATTGAATGCACTGGTTCGAAACGCCTTTTTTTTTTTTGGGCCTTTTTTTTAAAAAAAAAATTTTTTTTTTATTTTCATATTATTAAAAAATTAAAATAAAATTTTAAAAAATTTTTTTTTTTAATTTTTAAAAAATAATAAAAAAATAAAAATATATTATATATATATAATATATATATATATATATATATATATATATATATATATATATATTATATATATTTATATATATTTTATAAAAATAAAAAAAGGGGGGAGGGGTTTTGCCGAAAAAAAGGTACAAATTTCTTGGGTATCGGTCCAGGAGAGGGTAATTAAAGTGAAACACTTTTTTTAACGAGCCCT
>JAHBCN010008537.1:0-38402 GCA_019359885.1 Listronotus oregonensis | reverse complement strand
AGAAACTTTCTTAAATACCTATTTTTTTGATTAACATATCAAATTTTTTTTTATTACATTTTTTTAAGACACTGACACAGGAATATAATACTAAAATTAGCAAAAAATATATTTTTATTTAAAAGAAAAAAATTTTCAAAAAACGAATGGACAAAAATGGAGAAACTTAAAAGTTTATTTTTTTTACAAAAATATTTTATGGTATATTTTATAAATTAATAATGTGGAAAACCCCCTTATTCTTAAAAATTTAAGTTTTTTTGGTTTGCTCTTAACTTATTTATAAAACTTGAAATTTTTTCCCCTTATTCAAAACCGTATTAAATCTTGCCTATTGTGTATTTGAGTTTCCCAACCGACCCAACTCCCAAAGGTTTTCAATAATATTTAAATCTGGACTTTGTCGGGAAAATCCTTTCTGACTTTTTCCCTCGTGAAACCAACCCTTTCACAATTCACTTTTGTGTTTGGATCGTTATTTTTGGAAAGCCCAAGAAACCCGGTAAATTTTCTTCATTTGGCCTTTTGTTTTTGGGATTTTAAGTCCCCAAATCTCCAAAACCTAATAACAAAAGGGGTCCTGCCATACCCTAAAACAAAACCCCCAAACGAGCCGACCCGCCTCCATGTTTCACCGTTGATCTGTGTCTTAGGATCATACGTTTCCAATAGGACGATGGACCCAACGCGTTGAACCAAATTTAAATTTGCTTTCGTCAGAAAAAAACTTTTTTTCCATGTTGTTACGCTCCAGTGTAAATTTTTTTTGGAAATTCCCAATCGGCCCTTCGGTTCTTGAAATCATTTTTTTAGCAGATCTTCTCAAAAGACCTGCATCAAATCTTCTTGCAGTTTATAGCTGATTGTCACATCCCCCCAGCTCCTTTAAAATTGAGGCCCCCGATTTTCCCGGGTCCTTTTGGGGAATCCATTTAATGCGTTGATCCTTTTTTTCATTTTTCCCGGGACGTCCCGACTTTTAAAAGATTTGAGGGTTCCCCAATTTATAATTTGATATAGTTTTTGAAACAACGGACGGAACCCGAAGACGCTTCGCAAGTCCACTTGTTTGATCCACTTTGTAAAAACAAAATTTTTGTTTTAACTGCTCGGACAAATTTATTCCACGGGGCATTTTATTTTCGGTATATAAACATAAACAATATAAAATAAACTAAATCAAAATAGGAATGAGCCAAACATTTTTAGTATTTTTTTGTTTCTCCACTTTTGTCCAACAAAAAATAAATTCTTTTATTGTATGGGCAAAACAAGTCAAAGATAAGAAATTTTTTTAACAACTTGTTTTTACCAGTGAGTGTCAAAAGCATATCTGGTATAAGCTAGGCTACATAAATCTTTATGATCAAATTCAAAAATTTAATAAGTTTCTCCACTTTTCGTATTTGTATATATATATATATATATATATATATATATATATATATATATATATATATATATATATATATATATATATATATATATATATATATATATATATATATATATATATATTCGGGTGACAACGGAATCATACCCAGCCGTTCATTTTCTTGAATGAAACATATATGGCTTTCAAATTTTAGAATAACATATTATATTACAAAATGCCGATTTTGGATATTATAAGACGTGCCTATCACTTCCGGTTTAACCGAAAACGACATCAACTTTAATTTTTTTAATGTATCACCCTGTATATTTTTCAAAATTTGGTTTCTAAGGATCATTCCTGATATAAAATCTAAATTATATCCTACATCTATATCTGCTAGTTTTTAAGAAAATGGCGATTAAAGATGTCCAAACTACCGCACATTATGCAGTTTTATGGGAAAACAAATAAATTATATAAAAATTATTATGTTTCGTTTAATTTTTTCTGAAGACTTTATTTGTAGAGGTCATAATAAAACTACTTCCGGCTTTACCGGAAGTGCTGCGAAAATTGACTTTTCTAATAATGTTACTTCAAAAATTTAAATGCAACACCCTGTATATTTTTTAAAATTTGGATTCTACGGGTCATTCCAAATATAAAATCTGTATAATATCCTAAATATACCTATCTTTGTTAGTTTTTAAGAAAATGGCGATTGAAGATGATAACTTTAGACAGTACCGTACTAAATGAATGTAAGTTCCCTATTTTTCAGTATTTTGAAAAAAGTTATTTAAAAAAGTTGTTTATTTTAATGAGTTCTATATACAGTTAAAAAAGCCTCAACTTAGGAATTATCCTGTATATATAAAAAGTTCTTTATAAAATTTATTTATTTTTAAATTCCATAGATACAAAATAAGTATTTGTATTTAAAATATATAAAAATTGAAATAAAACTTACTTGAAAACATTTGCAACCTTTTGTAAGGTATATAATAAATAATAATATTTTAGACTTGTTCAGAGACGGACGAGTATAGCACTTAAATTATTGTATTATATTATTGAAAAAAGAAAAGAAACTACGAAAATACAAAATAAACTATAAAAACCTGCATTTTTAGAAATGGTTTGTGAAGGTTTTGTTTAGAATTTTGTCTCGTGCATTTAGTTAGTTATAAATTATGCCCATTTTGCTACTTAATTTACTACATAAATATTATTTCATAACTTTGGGTTATTTTTTCATAAGTTATATTAAAGCCTTTGGCAATGACTTAGATTTTTTCCAATTTTTTATTTATTTATTTCTTAGTAACCTCTTAAAAAACAGTGTCACGTAAAAAAACAATGTCAACATACTACTAAGTACCTAAGACATCCAATTGTTTATAAATTACCTATAATTTTATGGTGGATTTTGCAATATCGACTATTAATTTTAAAGCTTTTTACATAATGCTGAGAAAAAAACAGCGTGTTTTACAATTCTGTCGGTCTATTCTCCAATCTCGAATACTTTGTCGACGCATACGACATTCGAAAAATAAATTTTTGATCATTGTTACTAACCTCCCTTTTTTTAAAATTGTTTTTTTTTAATCGTAAAAAACATCGGTAATTATTAATATCAAGTTTATTATATAAATTTAGTTTTATACACAATATCGATAAAAGTGCAAATGTTTGTATGCTAGTTATTTAATTTTTTTGTACATCGAGCATTACATATTAGAAATAATAAAGTTTAAAATGTTTGTATGCCAATAAAACTTAATTTTTTATCGAAATATACATTACACTGTGATTGTACATAAGATCTTTTATATTTTTTTACATTACATTTTATTATATTTCATTATTTTGCAATAGCTTCCAGGTTTTTTCTCCGCGATAAATATTAAGGATTAAGAATGGTTTTCCCTTAAGAGATTTTGTCAGATTTTCAACAACTCGACTAGTTCATCTTTCTGAGCTCCACTACAGTATTGTAGTCCATCTTTTGTAACCATTCCTTTCATTCTTTTTTTTTCTTAAGTAACACTCAATTTTGATATACAGGAACTCACTAAATCACCGATAAACGATTGAAATTTTTTAGTTTATGTTTAAGAGCTTTTACCGTTCAATTATCCACATTTACACTGTTGCAAAGTTTTGTCATTCAACAATATTTCTAATTCAAGGCTTCTTTTCTTGTAAGTAACAATTTGTGACTTTCTGTATGACTGAACAGCCTGAAGCAAGAAAAAAAAACCTTCCAAATGTAGCTGAGTGTCGGCAGTGTTTTTGTTCTATTGTTTGACAAATACGACTTTTATTGTCCACACAGCTTTCTAAAACTCAAAACATTGGTCAAAATATTGCTCACAATGCCTGATAAATTCTCTAGAATTTCTACTAAATATATCTTGGGTAATCAATGATCTTCCAAAAACAAATTCTCTATTTTTCCTACAATTTTTGATGCTGTTTTACTTTTTAGATTTTTTTTTTATCTTGAGACAGTCCACGAAGGCTGATGCCCAGGTACTAACGTACCGTGGGTGTCTTAAGTGTGGTGAGAGGAGGTTTATTCACATAAGGCTTAAATATTTGAAGATTGGGAGGAGAAGGAAAAACTTCTGCGGGCAGCACGTTCCATAGTCTTGACACGCTAGGGATGAAGGAACGAAGAAAGCGGGAAGTTCGGGGTCTCTCTAACTGAACCGTAAAGGGATGCATAAAAGTTGCTCTGCGTGTTGCTCTGTTGGAAGCTGCCAAAAAAGAATTATACCGGTCAACTCCTCTGAGCAGAAGCCGTGATGAGCACTGGCAGACTTTTTTCGCGACAACGAACATGACTGTGTTTTCGAGGCATTAAACTAAACAAAATTTTTGGCGCCTCAATCCAAGATAAGTTGGAGGTCTTGTGAAAGAGATATCTGCATCGACCTGCGCTTGTTTTCCAAATCAGAATTACATGGTTGCTTAAGAAATTGGATCCTGGAATGGAGGATACTATCGTCAGCAAAACTATGAATGGGATTGATAGTGGAAGAGAGAAGATCGTTAAGTTGTAGAAGAAACAGCGTTCGTGCCAGCACTAAGACCTGGGGCACCCCAGCATTAATTTGGTAGAAGCTGGAAGAATGACCATCTACAGTAACTGATATACGTCGATTAGAAAGGAAACTGGAGAGCCAAGAGCAAAGCTTAGGTGGAAGACTGTAAGAAGGAACTTGGTTAAGAAGTTCATCATGCCAGACCTGATGGAAAGCTTTGAATATGTCAAGAGCGACGATCTGATATTCACCAAGAAACTCAAGGGACTTGTTCCAGTTGTGTGAGACAAAGGAAAGAAGATCAGCTGTGGATCTACTGTGACGGAATCCATACTGTCTATCATGTAAGATCTTATTTTATTCTAGATACTTTAAGATTTGGGAATTTATAAATGTTTCCATTACTTTGCAAACAACAGAAAGAAGAGATATAGGTCTATAGTTAGAAGGGAGAGTTTTGCATCCTTTTTTGGGGACAAGTTGCACACGTGCAGCTTTCCAACTCTACGGGAAAATGCCCGTGTCGTAAGAGATTCGAAAGAGGCGAGTTAGGATGGGTGCAAGCTTGTGAGCACATTTTTTAAGACGATTGCTGGTATGCCATCCAGCCGAGACGATTTTTTAGTATTAAGAGAAGAAAGAATACGCTTGAGCTGTTTGACTTTAAAAATTATATCGGACATTTCATATGAGAAACAGGGGCAACTGTTGGAAGAGGAAGATTAATAAAAAAATCAAGCGTAGAAATGGCAGCAAATAGATGCACTCCATGTGGATTTTTTTTGAGACATGTAATAGGATCTACAATGCATCTAATGAATGTACGAAACTTGCACTTTGTGTGAGGGATAATAATAATATATTTTTTATTAACGAAAAGAAATACCACCTCAGTTTATGATGAAAATGATGAAAAAAGATTAATTGCTGTTATTTTTAGCCCTCAACAGTAGAAGTCATGATCCAAACACATATTATACTGATAACCTTCTAAGATACATTAAAAATAAGCTTAGCAATAATAAAATATTTATTTGCCGAAATGAAAATTGCGAAAATGTTATTAATGTGTTTCTTTAAAATATTGTCTTAGTAACAAAGAGAATAATCAAAAACAAAGTACGTTTCTTAAGACACAATATTTGTGGGATTTATCATGTAATATATTTTAAAAAATATTTAACGGCTTTCTCAAATATTCCGACTAATTGAGATCAAATATAATTTCTGTCAAAATAAAAATTGCTGTAAAAAATATTTTCTCGGCGTTTTTTTGGAAGATGTAAATATTCTTTACGGATTGGTAGTAAAAAAGACTCTACTGAGATATGTATTTTATTTACAATCGAGAGAATCAAGATTATAGCCAAATCTTTAGACAACAATAAACATTTTCCACTTTGGTATGTAGTATACTATTCCCTATTTATTTTAACACTCACATATCAAATTTTTTCCACCCACAACTGACCTCAATTATTTCGAATGTCCTTAATTTATTATTTGCAAACAATAATCTAATGACACAAAAAAAGTTAAAAATATCACTTTAAATATATGTTTACATCTACAATAAACATTTTTCGAATAATTAGTTAAATAAATAAAAGTACACTACGCGTAAACGTTTGTAAATAAACCTTTTAATATACAGGGGCTCTAAAAATAACCGATATGCAAGGTGATTCCTTCTCAGGATAATAATGCACAGGGTGTTCCATTTTTTATCAATATAATCAAAAATTGTTAATTTCAGAATGACTCTATTTTTTTTAATCAAAAGAGATACAGAAAAATATTTTTTACAAAAGTTTTTTTTTATAACTCTTGTTGAATAATGTGCCGTTTTTAGAATAAGTAGGTACTTGCTTTGAAACGCAGTAAAAAGTTTGCAGTAGGCCATATTTGTCGTCATGACAGTTTAAGGTGACATGTTTTTTGGAGCCGTTTCTACAAGACACACCGTTAAAAGCATTTTTACAAAATTTAGAACAACTTCAAATCTCGACAGGAAGAAATCGGTGTATCCAAATGATAAAAATAGGGATTTAAATGTTATCCTACATTTTGTGGAAAACCCCAACAAGTCAGTTAGAACTGCTTCCAAAGACTTGCAAGCTATGCAAGGACCACAAAAATACGGGCGCGAGTCAATACGTAAGGTTTTAAAACAAAGTAAGTTTAAACCTTTCAAATATCATAAAGTTCAAAAACTCCCACAAGATCAAAGGGATCAAAGACTAAATTTTTGCTTTTTGATGTTGAACAGGCTAAATAATAACAGATACTTTTTTAAAAATATATTATGGACCGATAAATCCAGTTTCTCGACAAGTGGAATGTCTAACAAACAAAACGTTCGGCATTGGGTGGATAATCCAAATATTGTGCCAGAAGTGCAATTTCAAGGTCGACAAACTGTCAATGTGTGGTGTGGCCAAGGAAGTTTAAAGGTGTATGGAAGCCCAATGTTGTGGCCCATTCGATCAAAAAATGTCCAGCCCAGTATGAAAATAACTGTCAGAGTTGGCCCCGCCGATTTTGCGCAATAACGAAATTTCACGAAATAATTTAATGTGTTGCCTACTTACACACTGATAAATCAGTGTGTAGTTAGGCAACACATTATACTTTTATGGGAGCCGTATTAGTTTCGATTGTTTTGCTTTGTGTGATTATATTTTGTGGTTGCAAAAGTTTTTTGGATTGATAAAAACCTTCTTATTTTAGTGATTAGTGTTTATTAAATTGTGACTATAATTTTGTGTTTATTGTTTGTTACTTATAATATCGTAACAAAATGACTAGAGGTTGTATGGTTTTGTCTTGCAAATCCAAGGGTAACATACCCGGCATTCTTACTTTAGGTTAGTATTTCTTTTATTTAAATTAGGTGCTTCTTATGAGACGTAACGTTAGGTGACCGAAAAAATAAAAATATATCAATTATGAATAATAGAAAATGAAAATTTCATAAGAAATAGCAGTAAGAAAAGTAAGGCAATCTTAAATATCTTTTATATGATTTCCACAATGTTTGTGTATTTCTGTGGATTATTAAAAAGAAATAAGGTTTACATTTAGGTACTTTTATTTCATTTAATAATTTAGTACATTCTTTTAAAGGATCAAAATTATTAATTACTGGGCAGACCAGGCAAATTTTAATATATACAGGTCCCTCTAATTAAATAAAAGAAAGTACAATTTTATGTTAAAGTTCCTTTTTGCTTTTTCTGTATTTCTTTAAAAAGAAATTAGATTTTTGGTTTCTTAAACTTACATTATCCACTTTTTAAGTTCGACATACTGTAGACAATAATATTTAACGGTTACTGTTACAATGGATACCTAGGTACCAAAGGTTACTAAACATTAACCACTGTTATTCTGTCTCATGAATGGTTGTTATTAGTGAAAAGTATATGCCTAAAAAGCAGTTATAAAAATTTTCACTTTTTAATGTACAACCACAATCTTGGGATTAGATTAAACTCATTTACACTATCTTGCCCTTCTTTTATCACAAAATTGGTGATAAGTACATGAAACTATCATACAATGTTTGAAATTTATTTTTAAAAAGTCGTGTTTTTATTTATTTACAAAGATTTTTGGTAAAAATAAAAAACTCTCAAAAATATCGACCATTTAAATAGAAGAGTGTAAAGTGGCGCCATCTATTCTTTCCATATTATATCAGATGATATAAAATCCAATATTACACAATAATTTTAAATATTCTATGGTAGTATCGTTTAATAACCAACAATTTTGTGCAAAAAATAAAAAAACAGTGAATGCTTGAATTTGACATTTGATGATGTCAACTTTATAGATAGTAACAAAGAATTATGGAAGTCCGGCTCTGACCTACTATTCATTGCGCAAACTCCGCGGGGCCAATCCCCCGATTCCCGCTGCCCTGCACGCCTGGACAATTTTGTTCTACAGTATTGGGCTTCCATACACCTTTAAACTTCCTTGGGTGTGGCATATTGGGAAACTGAATAATAGGACTATATTTTTTGAGGGTAACTTGACCGGTGAAGTATATTACGAATTTTTGAGGAACGAGCTTTTAGACGTGCTGGAAAATTTGCCGCTAAGGCATTATCGCAGTTTATTTTTCCAACATGATGGAGCTTTACCACATGTTGTTCGACAAGTAAAAAACTTATTATTATGAATGGATTGGACGGAACGGGACAATTCATTGGCCAGCTAATAGTCCAGATCTGACGCCAATGGACAACTTTTTATGGGGATATATTAAAAATTAATTTACCAACAGGACCTAGGTAATGCTGATGTCATAAAAAATATTATTAGGCGTGAAATTAAAGTATTAAATCAAACAAATTCTCGCTTCATAGAAAATTCAATAGCACATTTGGAAACTTGTTAGCAAGAATGTGTGCAGAACCAGGGGGATAACGTAAAGTGTGACTATTAATATGTTATCTTAATTATTACTGTTTTATTGTTGAAATAAAAATTGAGTTTGTTACACCTGAATTTGTTATTATAATTATTCAATTTTTAAACATTTTTGGTTTGAAAACCAGTAAATTTAGGCCTATATTGTGTTATATAAAAATGCTTGGAATTTTAAGCAGAATTGAAATATCAAGTCAAATACAAGATGTCCCATTTAAAAAATCGTAACTATGGTTTGCCACGTCTTTATGATGCATCCTGTATAATATCCAAAATGAATATTGAACTTTTCAAATTTGCCCCTACAACTTTCCTATTAAACATTTTTTTGAGAAACTATTTAATTTCTTAATGTAATTTTAAAATTATAACTACCTAAATAAACAATAAATTATAAATCTTTATATTACTAGAGTCCGTCCCTAATGTTCTGTCCTTTAATACCTACTGATCCGCAGTTTTATTGTTGTCTGCAGGTATAATCCATAAATGAAAGCAAAAGCTAACGCGGTATACTTTGAGACAAACTATACCTGGCGACAAAGGAATACAATACGCAAACAAAAAAGAAATCTAGTCCAATTGTGTTCCCGTTTCACATTTTATTATTCAAAGCACGCCAGTGAGTGACCGTTTATTAATAATTTAAAATTAATTTGTTTAAAGACCCCGTTTGTATCTCTGCGTTGATGTCAATAGGAAAGTTTAAAAATATTAACGCAATATTTATGAGCAGTGATAATGTGATAACTGTGATAAGTCTTAATGGTTGTAACGTGCACACTACGTCAAAAGATAAGTGCATATTTAGAGTCGTTTTACGAGTCCATTCGCGCCGCGAAAATTGGATCCAATTTGGGGTTTGGGGCATAATGTTTTTCTCAAAAAACGGTACAAGTTATCGATAATTTTCAAAAACTATATGAAAGCCAACACTTAAATCTAGGCTTTTGCTGTAATAGATTTTTAAATTTGGATTTAGTTTTTAATATTTCTTTGAGTGAAAGTTGCCCTAAAATCGGTTATGTTTAGATACTATTTTCTCTTAACTATATTTGAAAAATCCGTTACAGCAGAAGCATAGATTATTTCCTTACTATTAAAATGGTGTATAATATATAATATAATATATATAATATAATATATATAATATAAATGGTGTATAACATTTAAGTGAAAAATAGTTATCGAAAAACGTTATCTCCAGTATACCTAAAGTCCAAAATTTCTGTCAGTGACTCATTTAATACCGGCCACCCAACCGACGAAGCGGCTGAATAAAAATCTAACACTAGTAAATGATTTTTAAGCCTATGATATACTTTTCCGCTCAAATAACAGTGAACCGGCCAAAAGTTTCATCGCCACGTTGTCATAATTCGCAAGAATAAGTCACCAGCCAGCGATCGCACTTAAAATAGCACGCCAATATGTATTGAAATCATTGTTATCGAGAAGACAATAAAAGTGGCAACACACATTCCTTAGTTTACAACTTGAAGAGACTTGAAAATAAGCGTATCGACAGGGTTTTCGTGCTGTTCGATGATTTTATTTAGTTATTATTGACTATGAACAGATTTTGTAAGTTTAAATTTTAATTGCTATACAGGGTATTATTTTCTAAATATTATAAATTTCTAATAATTGTAGTATATAGATATTGTTTTGTGCCAATTTTATAATAGTTTATCCTATTTAGTGTATATAATTGTATATAAAGATTTAGTGTTGTTAAGTGCTTTTAATTCCAATTCCAATTTAAAAAAAAACTCAGTTAACGTTAAAAGAACGAATAATGGTTAAAAATGTTTACCATGGGATTCGGAATCGAAATCCAGAACTAACCACTTTGGATGCTGCAGAGATATGTGCAACTTTAACAAAAGTTTTTTTGCGTACGGTATTCAGAGTTTTAAAAGGCAAAAAAATCAATATTAGTAATTATTCGGATACTGGAAAATGCGATTTTTTTGCTTTTTTTTGCACACTTCTTACTTTCCGATTGTTAAACATGACTCAGAAGTTGTTTTTTTGGCTACCTCTTATAGTATTTAAAAAAATTAATAATTGAATTGTTTAATTCCATTTTTAAATTCTGTCACTTGAACGAAAATATATTTAAAAAACTCATACTATGTTAATATTAAAAAAAAAAACTTAAAAGTAAGGAAAAACCTTAATTTTCAATAAAAAGTAGGTAAAACGTTTACGTCCGAATTCAACTCGAAATTCTAAAAATGTTGACCTGTTACCGGGTTGTAATAGTTTTCTTTATGACATTTTTATAAGGTATGCGAACCTTGCTTCGCTCGACCCGCAATGTTTGATCAAAAATATTTTCGATATGGAAATCCTAAATATGGAACACGAAAGACCCGAAATAGTTATTGGATTCTACAAGCTGATGATCTCAGGGCTTTCGTGTTCCGTATATAGTGGATATTTTTGATGAAGCAATGCGTGTGAATATCGTATTTAATATTGAAATTGCAAGATCGGTGGTGAATTGGCAAGTCGGTGTAACTTGGATTGTCTATCGTTCTGCTTTTACATCTTTTTTAATTTATGTTAAGACTAAAATTTTATTATTTTTTTCATGTAGCAAAATAAAATCAAAGAAGGTAAAATTAAAGTAAAAAATGTTTTTTTTTGAAAAACGTTGAAAAATCGCCAAAAAAACTCAAATTTGTGTTCTATAACCTCAAAATAGGAGGTGTGCAAAATTAAGCAAAAAAATGACATATTTCATTAATCCGAATAATACCAAAATAATATAGGCTTGTTACTAATTTAAAGGGTTGATGAAAATGTGAGAAAATAATTTTTGCTTGTAAAAAATATTTTCATGTTTTGACGAAATTTTATCATTTATTTTCTAAAATGCATACGCCACTGGAATTGATTCCCCTGACCCTACACAACCCGGGGCACTCTAAAAGCGAGCGATGCGTCATTGACAGAAATTTTGGACTTGAAGTATAGGCTTGCAATCGGAAACAACATCGCATCGATACACCGAATTTGGAAGAACCTAAATAAGATATAATATTTTTAATGCGGCTATACGAAAATTGTGATAGTGGTTGTTTGTTAGTCTCCGCCCACCGTCTCCGCGTCCCTTCGCCCGACCCCTAAGGTGTAGCGTAAATGCACTCTTAAACATACGAGAAATATTCTTTATTAAACTTTTAATTCGGCCTTAGAAGCTTTAGCTAATACAAGAAATTTATCTTTTTGTATAAAAGATTGTGATAGTCCCTCTAATTTTAAACAAATTAGTTTATTATCAATTCTTTTTAAAATATTTAAAAAAATCATAGAAAGTAGAATGATTTCTTTTATTGATAACCATAAAAATTTAAATTTTGAACACCTCTACACGTCGTTAAGTGATGGTCATTAAGCAGCTCCTGTTTTTTTGTGATTTAACTTACCTAAGCTTTGGACTATGTAAATAATTCTAATCTAAACTTAAAATTAATAGATTTTGTGGTGTCTCTTTAAATTGGTTTAAGTCATATCTTTTAAAAAGATCACAAACTTTACCTTTAAATAATGTTTTATATATATACAGGGTGTCCCAGAATATGTGGGCAAGTCCTCGGAATCTAATAGAAAACCCAAAAATATTATGACAAGTTCCCATAAACTTTTTTCCTACGAGCCTTTTCTACGGAGATACAGGTACATAATGGACGACCCTGAAATCGTTTTTTTATAACTTTTAAAATACTAGGCGTAATTTATTATTTTTTAATATGATGGTAACTAGATAAGTCTTCTTAAAATGAACCCATTAAATCATATTTGGCTTATTTAGTTTGCCAGGGACGGACTAGCTCTGACACAATAATAGCAATTTTTTAACACCCTGTGTGATAAAGGTTCAACTTTATTATTTTTGGATAGCTTTAACCTTAACCTAAAAAAAAAGTTTCCTTGTTTGACATCGATAAAATCAACTGTCTACGAGAAATAAAATATCATGGTTGGTATTTTTTTTACATTATACAGGGTGTTTTCTAATTGTACGTCAATATTTAGGAAAGCAATTTTTGGGTCCATTTTACGAAGAAAACTTCATATGAACGTATGTCCTAAACGTCTTAACTTTTGAGATACAGGGTGGTAAAATTTATTTTATATTAAACCTTAATACCATTTAGTTATTTTAAGAAACTTCTAGTATAAATATCCTATCTATTAAGATTTTTTATGTACCAATTTTTTTATTTCCACCAGTGGCGTTCGTACAGAATTTGACCTGCCCATTTTGGCAAATAAAAAAAATGTAGTACACTAAAAAATGCTTCTTGATACATAGTACATGTATGCCAAATTTTATTAAAATATCCAAAGCGGTATACAGATATTAATAATAACTGATTTATTTTTAAAACTTTTACTTATAGCAAAATATATATATTTCAAATATGTTGTGATGTAAGCGCTATTCAAAATTCTCTTTTCAAAGTGTCGCTATCAAGTATTTGCTTTTAGATATGTATTTTTTTATTGAAATTTGGTGCCTAAATTTAAATAATTTTGTATAATTATGTTTTTCGATATTTTAGGTCCTTACCTCATTTTTCGCCATTTCATATTACATATTTTTAATTTGCCACCAACTTTTTGACCAACCTGTATACCAAAAAATCAATTACCTTAAATTTCAGATATGATAAAGTGAGGGGTATGCCCTTAAATTTGGACAAGTATATTTTAGACACCCTGTGTACATTGTCTTCGAATTCTAAACTATCATAATTCTAACCTCAAAACTTTTTTTCAGAACCCAACACGCAATCCAAGATGTCCACTGCTGTTTCGCCATCTCAGACATCCAACTTGTTCCCCAAATCCGTCACCATGCTGAAAGCAAACGACGAAAAACCAAGATTACAGCGATCTTCCAGCATAGACACCATCAAGAGGATAAACACCTACATCTGCTCGCCGCAGTCGTACCTCCTACCCGCCATTTTAACAACCTGGTTGAAAACTGGACAAAATGGACTCCAATCGTCGACAGAAAAAACGATTTTTATGTTTAGATCTCTCTTATTCAGGTCGTTTTTGGTACAATATTTGCTCAAGGGTATCAAATCTGGCAGTCGAGGGGCCAAAAGACCAAAATTGACCTCCAGAAAGAGATAGCTTTAATAATTTTAACTTATTGTGATGCATTTTTAAAATCCCTCCAAAGTAACTTCGTAATATCGATACTATTTCAGTTAACTGTACTAATTTTGACAGTGCAACTAGGTTTATGTGCCTATTTTCTATGCCAATGTGTAGTTCCTTTAGGTTTAAGTTTTCTAATTGTTAGTTCAACGTACATTGTAATCTTAGGTCATGGATTAAACAGGTTTTACTATGGAAAGAGGGATATTAAAAGAAAAATAAAGTAACATTTTATAAGAGTAATAATTTGGGATGTAATTTATAGAGCTCTATCTCTATTTTTTGGTTCAGACCCCCCCATGTAACAATTCTTATACAAAAAGAGTAATAATTATTTGTCACATCGGCAACACTGCTACGTGCAAACTTCCATGAGATTATTTTATGTTCGGTAAATTACATTGTTGCCATTTACCGAAAACTTTCCCTAAATGCTACTTGGGAGATGTTTCATGTGTGTTTAAGGGTGGAGAAACCCAAGTTTATTTTGACTCGGCCTGGACCAAAAAATACATATATTATGAGACTTTTGTTGACTGATAGATAGTTTTAGTAGACTTATTAAGTCATTTATGGAATTTGATTGACTCGATCAAATTCCATAAAGGTAGATTTTTTAAATCGAACTTATTTTGATTAGGGTGATATGGATGTTGTGCTAAACTAATATACCAAAGACTTAAAAGGAAGAAATAGGTGGTGCCTCAAGTAGTCCAATCATTATAGCAACAAAAATGGTCATTTTTGAAATTAATGTTAACAGATATCTGACTGCGTCATGACTTCCGGAATAACCTGTAGATTACTAAAATCAAAAATCCAACCAATTTGTTTTTCAGGTATTTTTTTTAACAATAATTATTTTTTCGTTTTTTTTTTTAATATAACAAAAAGTACTGGCTATATCACTTTACTCAGTAAAGACCGTTTGTAGAGAATTCAAAAACCTACAAAATGGTTTGTGAAAAAGCCCGATCCGACCATTTTTCACTGAGAAAAGCCGGAAAAACGCTTAAAACAGCCCTTTTTTAAAAAAATCGTATCTCCGTTAATATTCAATATTAAGAGCTGATTTTTTGGGAAATGATAGTCAATAATATATACTTTGAGCTGCCGAAAGATGAAAATTGGCGCATTAATTGTTTTTATTCAATCGCACTATAAACAAATTAGGCCCTTATCTTGCATGTGCCGTGAATATTAGGCAAATTGTCCGATTTGGATTTTTAAAACTGCGAAAAATGAGATTAAAAGCTACAAATTGTATATCTCACATTTTCATATAAGTTTTGAGAACATTTTTAAAAATTTTGTGAACGTAGCTCGTCAAGCGAAAATTCGCGACCGAGACGTACTGAGTCGACCGTGAGGGGCACCCAGCACCCAGCAGCGAAGGAGAAGCGAGAGACGGGCTGCGTATCGCGAATTTTCGCTCGACGCGCTAGGTTCACAAGCATTTTTAACAATGTTATCCAAACTTATATGAAAATGTAAGATAAACAATTTGTAGCTTTTAATCTCCACTTTAAAAAGCCGTTTTAAAAATTCAAATCGGACCATTTGCCTAATATTCACGGCACTTGCAAGATAGGGGCCTAATTTGTTTATAGTACAATTAAATAAAAACTATTACCCCGACAATTTTCATCTTTCAGCAGCTCAAAGTATATGTTATTGACTATCATTTCCCAAAAAATCAGCTATTACTATGAAAATTAACAGAGATACGAATTTTCGAAAAAAGGTCTGTTTGAAGCGTTTTTCCGGATTTTCTCGGTGAAAAATGGTTGAATTGGGATTTTTCAAAAACCATTTTGTAGGTTTTTAAATTCTTTATGTTTTACCTATCTATTATTGATCTATAATACCTTAGAAACGGAATATGTTATGATAGCAATAATACCTGCTATCACACCTAGGGCATTATAAGCGGGCATTATGATAATGCCCGCTTATAATGCCCTAATGCGCTAATATGGAAATTTTATTGCTTATCCAATTTTATTTCTCTCACAATAAAGATCAAGTTTATACAAAAAAAAATTTTTCTTTAAACAATACTAAAAATTAAACTTTATTTCCAAAATAAAAATTACAATTTTGAAATGTCCCGGAAAATGTAGCTGATCCCACTATAGAATGGTCGGTGTTTTTTGTGATGGTAGCAGCGGTGGTAGCACTAACGCTATTTTGTATAGAAGAACAGTCCATTAAAGAATTTTCAATAGTCGATACGGAATTAACCTCGGAATTAACTGAATTGGCAATCATTTTGGCTACTTTGTTTTTGGATGAAATACTTTCTTCTATATATCCTTCAGCTACTGAAGAGCTTTTCCATTTCCCATGTTGTTTTAGCGTTTCAAACGAAGCACCTGCCTCAACAAGTAAAGTTGACGATGTGCGACGCAAACAGTGGCCGGTGTAAGCTTCTGCATTATCCAGTTTTAAAAATTTTGCGATCAATGTTGGGACGCTTCCTATGGTATTTTTTCCAATGGGTTGTACTGTACATCGACCCTTTCTATAGGTAAGAAAGAATCTTCGCTCCTTTATTCCAGCTGGTTTTAATGTTGTGTACTTTTTTATTAAATTTAAAGCGCCTAAATCTTCTTCAATGATAGTAAAACTTTTTGAAGTTGAAGTTTTAGTTTCTGGTACCTTTATAACCAAGACTGTTCCTCTATCTTCAATGTCATCAATGGTCATTTTGACCAACTCATCTCCTCCAAAAACACCCATTACCAATATGACTTTGTGTACCAAGTAGATATCATCAGGAGCCTTCTTAATAAATTTTAATATTTGTTCTCCTTCCAAAACTTTAGACTTCTTCGGGACGTATCCTTTCGACTTAACTTTTAAAAAGATATGAGACGATGGTATTGCGAAATGTCTATATTTTCATAGACCATCAACGTAGACCTTAGGGTGGAATACTTGGTCCAGAGAGTTCGGACTGTATTTTTCCGACTAAAAATAATAAAGTTTGTTAAACATATGTATTAAAATAAAATCAATAACTTACCAGTTCCTGGAAATATGCCATTAAAACGTTTTCGGTTATTTGAAGAATTGCGTTCGCATCTTTCCAAATACCAAATATGCCATACTCCCGATCATACTGTTGCCTTGATTTAACTGGCAAAAGATTTTCGGTCGCTTTTATGGCCTTTTCTCTTATATTTTGTGGAATTTCTTCCATTTTGAGCAAATCGTTAAATAAAAAATGCCAACTGACTAACTGACAGAAACATCAAAGTCAAACTTAACACCAGTCATTATCTACTTACGTATACAGGTACAGGTGCAACTTATTTTTTATATTGCGAATAAATAATGTAATTAGTCATTGAAAAACTCTTTTTTGGGTAAAGCATAAAGCATTGTATGCACCACGGGCTTTACTGGACTATAATGCCCATCAGGTCGAATTCTAGCCCTCGGGCTATTTCGACCTTCAGGGCATTATAGTCCCAGTAACGCCCTTGATACATAAATAGCTATTACAAACGGTCTTTTATGAGTAAAGTGATATAGCCAGTACTTTTTGTTATATTAAAAAAAAAACAAAAAAGGCCCTTTTTTAATAATTATTGTACAAAATTACCTGAAAAAAAATGGTTGGATTTTTATTTTTAGTAATCTACAGGTTACTCCGAAAGTCATGGCGTAGTCAGAAATTTGTTAACATTAATTACAAAAAAATCTTTATTGACAGGGAAATAAAAGATAGAGAAAAGAGACATCACACTTCCAAAGCTAAAATATACAGGGTATTTCCCTTCTAAGAACAAAATTAATAATAAGGACATAGTGATATACTAATCATAGGTTTTTACTTATTTGGGTAAAAAAGTTTCACTCTTTTTCGTTTGACACAAAAAAGAACTGAATCTTTTTCTATAAGGCTGAAATTGTGCATTATAGAATTTATATAACTAGGATTGTTGTTTCGTTTCGCCTTCTGCATGTTGGTGTTGGGTAATTTTTTGGTGTCTTTTATAAATTTTGAGCAAATGGACTTTTTCCGAATTTAAGAATCCATCTTTTAGAACCAAATAAAAAAGGTACTTTAAAGTATTTTTTTTTTTAAGGATGCTAACATGTTTTTTTACTTAAAATTTTTAAGAAACACAAAATATGGCAGCATTATTACCCAAAAAATCAAAACAACAAAGAGGAAACTAAACAACAATCCTAATATTTGTATAAAAAAATATGTAGGTTTTTAGTATTAGACGGTTTTTGTTAAAACTATATATTATAGGATTTTGAAAATATTTTTTTGAAAAAATATAGTAGTTTCATCTCATATTTAGGAAGAAAATTTTTGGTTGGAATAATATATTGATGGTACTGCTATATGGTGCAAAAATACTTAAATCTCAAAAATTTTGTACATTTATAAAGAATTTGGAATAGTTTTTAATAAATTATTTTAAAAAATCGGTTATTTGTTTTATTTTTATAATAACGTCAAAGTAAACAAGAGATGGTAAAGTCGAAATTATATCCATTTGTTACGCTTGCAGTATGTCTTCCATGCCAAAGACCACAAAAACCAAAATTATAACCTATTTGAAAAATGTACTTATGGACACAATTTATTCTATATATATTACATTGGCAATAATAAGACAAAAGTTCAGAAATAAATTCAATATTTTGTGTTTTCCATTGACTCCTTAAGAAGATGGATTAAAAATATAGGCTTTAAGTGAAAAAATCAAATAATAGAAAATATTCGATGGACTTTATAGACAGATTGTTCATAAAAGAATCAATTTTTTAAGGGAATATATTTTAAAATAGAAATCTAGGTCGGGAAGGTTTTGTTACAGTGTCATCGCTTTAAGCACATATGTCCAAAAAATACGAGTAAAAGATTTTATGATATAGTTCTGATGTCAGAGTTGGTCGATTTTTTTAAAAAAGGCTTGTTTCACAAAAATGTTTAAAAGTAAAAAACAATTAAATACATGCACAATTAAGAGTAAATTTTGTAAACTGTCAATGGATTATCATAATATAACCTGGAAACGTGGTATATTCATAAACAGAAAAAAACTACGTGGTTGCTTTCCAGTTCTGTATGCATGAAAAAAAAATGTTAATAGAAAAATCCCGAGCTAGCACCCATCTTAACTGGTCTCTTTCGAATCTCTTACGACACGGGCATTTTCCCGGAGAGTTGGAAAGCTGCACGTGTGCAACCTGTCCCCAAAAAAGGATCCAAAAGTCTCCCTTCTAACTATAGACCTATATCTCTTCTTTCAGTTGTTTGCAAAGTAATGGAAAAATTCATTAATTCCCAAATCTCAAAGTATCTGGAAAAACATAAGATCTTACATGATAGACAATATGGATTCCGTCACAGTAGATCCACAGCTGATCTTCTTTCCTTTGTCTCACACAACTGGAACAAGTCTCTTGAGTTTCTTGGTGAATCCCAGATCGTTGCTCTTGACATATCCAAAGCTTTCGATCAGGTCTGGCATGATGGGCTTCTTAACAAACTTCCTTCTTACGGTCTTCCACCTAAGCTTTGCTCCTGGCTTTCCAGTTTCCTTTCTAATCGACGTATATCAGTTAGTGTAGATGGTCATTCCTCCAGCTTCTACCAAATCAATGCTGGGGTGCCCCAGGGCTCAGTGCTGGCACCCACGCTGTTTCTTTTACACATTAACGATCTTCTCTCTTCCACAATCAATCCCATTCATAGTTTTGCTGACGATAGTACCCTCCACTCTAGTATTCAATTTCTTAGGCCACCGTGTAATTCATGTATTTCTCTCATTCCTCTTTTATAATGAGTTTGTCGCGAGTCCAAGTTCATGACAGAACAAAGAGTCGTTTAATCTAGTCGGCGTTACTTTTGAGAATAATCTCAACTGGCACAAACATATTTCATCCATAGCTTCGGCAGCTTCAAAAAAGATTGGATTCCTCTTCCGAGCCAGAAAATATTTCTCTTCTTCCAATCTGTACACTCTGTATGTATCCCAAATCAGACCCTCTTTAGAATATTGTTCTCATGTCTGGGGAATGGCGTCCCCTACAACACTTAGCATTCTGGACTCCATTCAAAAAGAGCCGTTCGTCTTATTAATGATCCAACGCTCACAGAAAGGCTTCCTCTTCTTGCCCATCGTCGAGCTGTAGGGGATCTGTCGCTCTTCTATAGGTATTTTCACGGCTTCTGCTCAGAGGAATTGGTCAGCATAATTCCTTCTCTGACAGCTCCCAACAAGCAACACGTAGTGCAACTTTTATGCATCCTTTTACAGTTCAGTTAGAGAGGCCCCGAACTCGCTTTCTTCGTTCCTTCATCCCTAGAGTGTCAAGACTATGGAACCTGCTGCCCGCAGAGTTTTTCCTTCTCCTCCCAATCTCCAAAAATTTAAGTCCGTGTGAACAAACTCCCTCTCACCACACTGAAGACACCCACGGTACGTTAGTACTTAGGCATCAGCGTTCGTGGACTGTCCCAAGATAAAAAAAATAATAAAAAAACAATATACTAAAAAGTAATTGCTTCATAAAAAAGAAAGAAGCATGTAAATTAGCTTTTCTGTTTAAAGGAAAAAACATAAGAGATCGTCATAAGTTAGTCCTAATAGGGAGATATTTATAGATGACCATTTATTTTTGTAAACTTTAAATGTGTTTTTTAACTTAGGACAGTCCACAAGGATGAGGCTAAGGTAAATGGTAAGAGACTTAAGAAGGAATTTTCTAGGTAGCTGTTCTCATAATCGGGACACTCTTGGAATAAGGAACAAAGAAAGGGGGAAATTTTCGGAGCCCTCAAGTTGGACTGTAAAATGATGCAAAAAAAAGGGGACAGGGGCTCTGTTGGGAGCTGTCAGGAGGAATTATACTGGCCAACTCTCGGAAAAACCGTAAAAATCCTTAAAGAACGACAGATCCCCCACAGCTGTTGGTGGGCAAAAGAAAGCTTTTCTGTAAGGTTCATTACAAACAATGTTCTAAAGATGGTCTGATTTGGGATAAAAAGAGTTTCCAATTAAAAGGAAAAAAATGCTTTTTTCCCCGAACGAAAAACCCAAGCTTTGTTGAAGTTGAGGCTATGAATGAATGTTTTGTGATAGTTAAGGATATTTTTAAAAGTAACGCAAAAAATTAAATGAACTTTGTTCTGAAAATTTGGGCCCGCTCATATGTAAAGGATGACATTTGTAGACTTTTTCGCGACCCCCAAACCAGCTCGTTTTGGAGGCTAATCTGGAAAAGTTTTTTAATTTTGACTCAAGATTAGTTTGGTATTGAAAAAGAAATAATGGCCCGTCCATATTTTGACCCATTTTACCAATTTTTAAACAAAAAAAAGATATCAAGATGGGTTTCCAAATATACTTATATTTTTTAAGTTTATTCTGTATTTTACCTTTTTTTGTAACATTCCATTAGTCAAAAAAAAAAGGGAGTTTTCCGATAGGGACAACTTTGTTATTTTAAAGGAAATCCTGTATATTTTTAAAATTTTTTTAAATTTAACTTTCCCTTTAAAAAATGTAACACAAGCTATGGTTATTTTAAAAAAATAACCTTTATTGACTTCAAAGAATTGACTGTATGTCGAATGGGAATATTATTTTAAAAGGATTTTTGAAAAGTCGCCAGAACAAAGTTATCTCGTTTTATAAATAATAAACCTATTGTAATTGTTGGTCATTTTGAAAGTTATTTTAATTAGGAAGGCAAAATTTTCTCGTTGCCGAAAAGAAATTTTTATTATGTTTTTCCGAAACCAAATCAGTAAAGAATCCCAGCGAAGATTTAGAAACATGTTTAAAAAGCTCCACCCACAAAAAAATTTAATTAAAATCTGGCAAAAAATTTGATACGGATCTTTAGCCCGTAAAAGAAATTATAAACAATGAGAATTTGCTAAATAAAACGCTACAAATTCTGGAGATAACCAGGAAAAATCCAACATTTCAACAAGAAAATCTCAAGTTCAGTCCATATTCCCAAAACCAGTACAAGAAATCATGAAAAAGAACAAAATTAAAACCCTACAAAACTCAAAAATTTTCAAGAAATAAAAGAAACTATTTTCCCCAAGGGGGGAATTTTGCCAGAGAATTCAAAATTTAGAAGGAACAATATATTTTGGATAGACTAATAATGTCAGACGAAGCCACATTTCACCTCCAATGGGAAAAAAAATGCTAACTGGGTTTTTTGGGAAAAGAAAATCCTCGACAAAACGAACACGTTAGAGATTCCCAAGTCACAGTCTGGTGTGGGTCGCAAATTTTGGGCCATTTTTTCATGAACCAACTGTAACCCCTTTGGGCTTACGTTTTTGGGAAATTTTTTATCCCCAATTGCAAGAAGAAAATCATTAATTTTTCTATTTTCCCAAAAGATGGGGGTAAAACCCCTATGCTAACATTACCAAAGATTCACTGACCAACGTTTTTTGGGAAAACCGGGGGGTTGGAGGAGGCCCTATTTCCTGGCCTCGTTCCCCCGATTGTTCAGATTTTCTGTGGGAAGGAAAGAGAATGTCCTTCCCAAAATTTAGAGCAATTAAAAATTAATATCCAAACATAAAGAAAAATTCCTGGAATTTTTGCAATAGTTTTAATGTTTTTCCAATTTAAATAGGGCGTCAAATCGGCGGGGATTTTCAAATTTACAAATAGTTTTTAAAAAGTAATGTAACCTTTTGTAACTATTATTTTGTGAATAACCTAAAACTTTGGGATCCTTTTTTTTAACATATGAAGAAAATTTTTAATTGTTAAATAATATTGTTGGTCGACATGCAGTCAATTTTCAAGGTCAATAAATAGTTTTTTTGGGGAATAACCATAGCTTGGGGGGAAAAGAAAATTTTTGAAAATATAGAACATATACGGGGTGTTCCTTTTAAAAAACATAGTTGTCCATAATGGAAAATCGCCATTTTTTTTTGTAATAAATGTAAAATAAAATCGGAAGGAGAGAAAAATTTTAAAGAAAAAAAATTTTGAAAAAACCGCATTTTAAATATTTATTTGTTCCAAAGTTATTCTCGTTTAAAAAGGGACAAAATATGGCCCCACCCTGTTTCCCTTATTGATACGCTTGTTTTCCCAATTAGGTTAAGTTGGCGGGGAAATCGAATTTAAGATGAAAGGGTATATCAATTGTAAAACTATGAATAGTTAATTGTGGAAAAAAAAAGGTCTTTAAAGTAAGAAGCGAGTTGGTACCCAGACAAGGTCCTGGGGCACCCTGATTAATTTTTTTGGATTAACCCAAAAATTTGGGACTTTTTCCCAGTTGGGGAAAGAAAATATCAACTGTCGATCTTCGGACGGTTTTATACTTTTTTTAAAAAAAAATTATAGTTAACAAAAATATTATTTTTCATTTACATAATTTCTAATATAAAATTTTTAAAAAAGTAAATTTAATTTTGGAAAATTTTTGAAGGGGAACTTATTGTTTTTTAGTTAATTAAAGTCTAAGTTTTTTGGGCAAATCGACCAGGAAAATTGTTCGCATCGTTTTCGCGCATTTCCTCACTTTCCTTAGTTGGAATATAGAAATGAAAGTAACACCTATTTACTGATTGAAAATCAACGTCTTTTAATATCCGGATTAGCCTCTCTTGCTATTCGATTCACTCTATTTTTATCGAAATGTAATATTGGAACATAGCCGCAGTGATCTGTGTTGCCCCAGGCATTGTGAATATCATTTGGTTAGCGACTCGTAACGTAGGTATCGTTTTCGCGTTTTATTTTTAAAATTTTACATGCTTGTAGCTCTATTATAAAATTTCGAAAAAGAAAAAATATGGACAGAAGTGTTTTAAAATAACACATTAAATAACACAATATTATTAATAATTATAAAGATTGTAGATGGTAGATGATGGAAAAAAATTTCCCAATAAATTTTGTATGTGTCAAACATTTTTATATAATTATTATGAAACAACTTTGAAAAATAATTTCTTTCTGTTTTACATTACAGGGCAGCTCCACCAAGCAACTATTAATTGAACTTAAATTAAATTTTTACAAAACTAATATTCCAAAATCAAATAACCCGATAGGTGTCGCCATCTAACCTTTTCCCGGAAGCAGGAAATAAACAAAGGGAAAATTTTTTCCCACTTTCCACTTCTATTAAAAAGAGGGGTACGTTCAAGAATATCTGAGCCTTACAACTATCTGGATCAGTTAGAGCAGAAAGGTTAGAAAGAAAGCTCAAAAAAAGTGAAAAATGATGGTTTGGATTTTGATATTATAAATGCGATATTAAATAGATTTCCAAGAAGAATTTACGAACGGTGAAATTTTAATTTCTTATGCCATTTTTTAGGTTTTTTTTTATTCTTTTTGATCTTGCTTTGTTATTTTTAGAAGAAACCATTTTGACGAGATGGATTATTTTACGTTTTTCAAAGGGTTCAAATTAACGAAGCCAACAGTGCTCAGCTTTTACTTGAGCAAATCAAAAATGAGCTTGGGTTTGAAATTTTTAATATTTACTTTTAAATTAGAAAAATTCCTATTCGTTCACATAAATTATTATAAAAAGAGGATTAAAATTTTTTAAACTTTTTTTGGCGTTATCTTGTTAATATATATATACCAGAAGAGGCATCAAAGCAAAAATGTATACTATAATTATTTAAGCGTTTTTTTAATGTACAGTAAAGACAGAAGTTCAAACAATTTTGTTAATTACAATTGTTAATTTCTTAAAAATAACTTTAAGGTTATTTTTCACTAAACCGATTTTAATGAAACTTAGAGCTTGAAAAGGGTTTAATAAAAAACATGGTTTTTAAATAAAAATCTGCCTACAGCTGCAGCAGTGGCGTGCGTACTGTAACTGTAAAAATGTATTTAGAGAAAAAATATGTGCGCCACTGACTTTTGCCAATTTTGATGCACCAGTTATGAAGCATTACATAAGTCACAAAAGTTACCTCTTGGTATTTTTTCGTTTAGGGTTTCCCTTGAGATATGGTTAATTTTATAAAAATTGCAAAGTACCATTCGTCGGCGTAGTGCAAAAATAATTGTATAATGCCATGAAACTGAATTTTTGACAGTTCTCTAAATTCAATAATTTTGAAGTGCTTTGTAGAAGTCAAAAGTATTTTCGTGTTATTCTTTAAATTTAGCAGTGTTTTTAATTTTAGATATTTGTTGATCGTGTTTGTTTGTTTGTTTCTTTATTTTTTGATTCGTGTTTAGATATTAAGCTGCTCATTAATATTATTTCCTCCTATCAAGATGGTTTTATCAACTACACTTCAGCCGAATTGACTGATATGTTGTTAATTTATGGACAAACAAATCAAAATGCTAGAGAAGCTGTGCGAGTTTATCAGGAAACTTATCCCCAAAGAAGAATTCCTGGTAAAAATATTTTTCCACGTATTGTAAGTCATTTAAGAGAAACTGGTTCTTTAAAATTTTTAAAAGCTGATTCTGGACGCAGAAGATACCGCCGAACTATACGAGTCGAAGAGGCAATATAAAATAGAGTTGAACGTGATCCTAGTACAAGTATGAGAATTGTTGCCAATGAACTGGGAAACATTTCGGCATCATCAGTTCACAGAACTCTGAAGGAGCAAAGTTTATATCCCTATCATTTTACACGTGTCCAGGAACTTCTACCTAGAAACTGTTTTGTCAATGGTTCTTAAACAAACTGAGACACGACCATCATTTTTCTAAACGTGAACTATTCACTGATGAGGCGTCATTTACGCGAAAAGGTATAGTAAATTTTCACAATTTACATACATGGGCCAATGAAAACCCTTACTCTCTACGAGTAGCAAATTCGCAGTATCAATTTTCCATTAATATTTGGGCTGGTGTTATTGGAAATCACATAATTGGTCCTGTCGTTCCGTCGAATCTACAGGAATCATATTTAAATTTTTTACAAAATGATCGGTGCGCCGGCACATTTTGCAGCAGTTGTAAGAACATATTTAGCTGACACATACGATCACCGAGGGATTGGTCGTGGAGGTCCGGTGCCATGACCACCTCAATCTCCGGACTTGAATCCACTAGATTTTTATTTGTGGGGTCATTTAAAAGAAATAGTTTATAAAACACCATTAAATACATGAGAAGAATTATTGGAAAGAATAAAAAATGCATTTGTCATCATTAGAGAAGATCACAATATTTGCAGAAGAGTAAGAAGATCTTTGCGGAGAAGGTTAAATGCTTGTAACAACGCTAATGGTGGTCACTTCTAACATTTTCTTTAGCTTTAAGTCAATTGTGTATTGTACAAAAACAAGAGTTTTGAATAATCATGGTGTTTCTACGATTACTTTTTTCATTACGCCGACAGAATGGGTACTTTGCACATTTTTATAAAATTAACCATATCTGCTAAGGGAAACCCTAAACGAAAAAATACCAAGAGGTAACTTTTGTGGCTTATGTAATAAGCTTCATAACTGGTGCATCAAAATTGGCAAAAGTCAGTGGCGCACATATTCTTTCTCTAAATACATTTTTACAGTTACCCCGTACGCACGCCATTGCCGCAGCTGTAAGCAGATGTTTACTTAAAACTATGCACCTTATTAATACACTTTCAAGTTCCAAGTTTCATTAAAATCGGTTGAGTGGTATTAAAGTCATTTGAAAAAAATAAAAAAAAAATAAAACTTTAACTCCCTGTATTTCGGAAACCATGCGTTTCCGGACCCATGTGCATAGGAGTTTTTTTATTATTGTTTAGTAAAGAATTACCCCACGAGCGATGGTCCATGTTTTTTGAAACACCCTGTATACACCGTGTTCAAAATTAAGTCGGCCCTATTGCTAACTTTTTTATTATAAGAGATACAAGTTAGATTAAATTAGCAAAGTTGTGTACATTTTTACGCTGATTACAGTGACGATAATAGAAAAACAAATGAACATCAGATTTACGAGGTTTTTCAAAAAAATATATTTTTTAAATGCAACAAATGTATTTGTTGCGTTAATTCGATAGAGAATGTAATTTTCTATACAATTAGTTTAACATTTTTTTCTAAGATGATAAATAGCAGAGTTATTTCAATTTAAATGCATTTTCTGTAACTGGCCGCAGGCAACCATGGAATTCTTAAAATCGCATTTTTGTACAAATTATATCGTAGTACGCCATGTCAGAAACCAAATTTAAATAGAGTCCGCCATAAAGGATATAATTTGTCAAACCTTCTAATTACTTGGGTAAATAATAAACATCGTAATTTCAGTTTTTTTAATAATAACGCATAACTAAGTAACATTAATAAAATACATTATGCTAATAATGGCTATATTGGCATCATCCAAAAAATCCTTCAACACATTTCTTAGTAAATTCTGATATTGTTTACCTGTTAAAGATCCTTTATAAAACACAGGTCCAACAACTTTTGATCCAATGAGGCAGCACCATACGTTTAAGCAAAAACATCTTTGTGGATTGAAAGGATGAGGCGCAGGAGATTGCAATGCTCCAAAAGTGTTGGTTCTTTCGGTTAAACATGCCTCTATTACTAAAGTTAGTATCATTGCTTCAAAGAATTAATCGTAAAAAGTTTGGATTTTCTATAGCAGCATTTACAAACCATTGGCAAAAGTTTATACGCCTTTTGTAATCACCTGGCAACAAAGTTTGTGTGGGTCTGTATTTGTGGGGTACATAATTATGTTTTTTTTTTAAAAATTTTATTAATGGTTCCTTAGCATAGATCAAGATCTGACCTACAGCCTCTTGTGAAGTTTCCACGATAAACTTTTAAATATGCTAAAACATTAATTTCTGTTTGTTTTTCTAATTTCTACGCTTAAGAAACACTTTTGTTTGATTGAAACTTTCGATAAAGGAGTAAAAAATATCTTCTGTTTGGCATATTTCTTTCTGGAAATAGTTTCACTCTAAAGCTAGATGCCGTTTTTTTTGGAAAATTATGTAGCATTCTATCATATCAGACTTCTCCAAATGACAGCATTTTACAGTAGCATAAAAAATAAATAAACTGTTGCTTTATGATTTACTAGTTGTCACTAAAAAATTAATGCGAATACACATGTTATCTTTTGTTTTTTTATTTTTGTCATAGCTTACTACGATAATTTGTACAAAAAATGCGATTTTGAGAATTACATAGCTGCCTGCGTCCAGTTATGAAAAAATATATTTAACTTAAAATAACTGCGCTATTTTTCATTTTAGGAAAAAAATGTAAATTACTAATTATATAGAGTATTACATTCTCTTTCGAATAAACCTAACAAATACAAGGTGTTGCATTTAAAAAAATTATATTTTTGTGAATAACTAGTACATCTGATGTTCATTTGTTTTTTTATTATCGTTATTGTAATCAGCGTAAAAATGTACACAACTTTGCTAATTTAACCTAACTTGTATCTCTTATAATAAAAAAGTTAGCAATAGTGCCGACTTAATTTTGAACACGGTGTATTTTGAGTAAACAAATGAAAACGACACTTATCAGCTGATACGAAAATCCATGGTTTCTCAATATTTCCTGTTTGCCGCTTACCCGGACCACGTCATAAAACCTACTCACTTAGCTCTTATCCGCTCCGTAATATAGGAACATAGCCTTTCCTCCACCACTCGTTTTGGTTACTTGAAAACAGTTTTTCAACGATCAATTTTCTTATAATCCTCGAACGTACCCTGAGTTTTCCTCGTCCGTTTCCCAGGCAACGGGCGGTGACAATTCCTGCGCGCGCCCCTACCCCGACACGCCAAATTTTTCGCCGAATGTCAAATTGGCGCACGAATTTTCCAAACGTCAAGTCGGCCGCGACAATCGCGCGAACGTCGATTGTTTTTATCAGAAGCCCACTTTTCTATTTGACTGTGATATTTTCGTTTTCAATTTTTTCTATTGTTTTTATTCATGGATTGCTTCGACGATATCGAGATATAGTGTGAAATAGTCCGTTTTTCGGACCGACCAGGAAGGATGTATTTAAAAATAAATATTGAGGTGGAAATGTAAAATTTTGTGATCTATTTTTGCGAGGTAGCGGTAAAAATAACCACACGACGGGGATTTTAATATAGAAAACATTGAGCTGGCTGATTTTTTACCAAAAACGCAATATTTTATGCCTTACATTGCCTTATATTTGACGTAGTTTTTGTATCATTTGCGGCTTTTACGAAAACAATGCAGGATAATCAAATTACCGAGGAACTAGTAAAATATATCGATTTTTGCAAGTTTTTTACATTAGATTGCCGCAGAAGAATTTCCTTTAATTACATCAACGACAAATCTTTAGAAAATCTACGCCTAATAGTAGTAAAAACTAAAAAAATAATCAATAACAAAACCAACGAATTTTATAACCAATAAAACAATTAAATAGTGCAGAAAAACAATAAACTCAAGTGACTCATGACGACAAATGACAGTTTAAAACAATTTAAACAATAAAAATAAACAAATGGACCGAAAAATCAAAGGGTGCTAGAAGATGCCTGTACGGAGGGGATTGGTGGCACCGAGGACAACTTTGATCGAAACTATTATAAGAAAATTCGACACTGACAGTGAGTATTGTAGTCATATGTTTTTTGTTTGGGTGATTTTCGTTTGTTTTTAAGCGAGCGGTGGGTGTTTTAAGAAAGTAGGCCAAGGAAATGGTGCAGTGGGCATCGACCATTAAAGCGATGGGGTAAATGATGAAGGATCATTTATTTCAATGGAATGATCCAAGCGATAATTATTGTTTTATATTTAAAGTTCAGGGTCACCCAACGAAGAGGGCGGCATTTGTGGCTTTCTTCGTATTTTAAAAAAAGTGGAAATTTTTTTTTTTACGTAGAATTCCTAAGAACACTTAAGAAATTGATTTAAGTTGAAACCAAAGATATGAACGAACCATAAAATTAACATTTCTCTGAGGAAACACCTTTTAAGGGGTTCGTTTTTAAAGCGTCCCATTTTTTCGAGTCTTTTCAATAAATAAGATTTTGTATTCATTATAAGTAACTACAGAATTAATTGAATTTATATAATCGATGGGCGATTGGGTAAGAAATTGGAAATGGTAACAATAAATACCTGAAAAGCTTAAACAAAAGTCAATATTTAGCCAAAGTCTAGTGGCTACACATTATATATTACAGTCCAAGACCTGAATTTGCGACGACCTTCACCCGTCTGTTGTCAAGAATGGAAAAAATTCCTTACTCTCTCAAAATGTACCAAAAACATTACTCCACTTTAAGACAGTTAAAAAGCAGACAACCTGTTTTTTTTTGCTGTTCATTATCACACTCTCTCCCTAGACGCAATACGTTTTTCGTACATACCGAGATAGTAGAGAGTTTTTTTCGATTCTTAACAAAATATTTACCCACTTTGGTAAATCCCGATGTTGATTCTGTTGAATGCGATTTTTGTATAGCATCGAAAAAAAGGATTTTTACATCTTACCGCAAGACAATGATACTTGTCTTTTAAGTAGACGCTTAATTTACCTGTCGTTCACTGAACACTCGTTACAGCCCCAATGACGAGTTCTGTAAGGTAGTCGAAACGTCTAGGGAGAGAATGTTGTAGTTAACAGCAAAGAGAAAGATTATCTGCTTTTAAAACGATAAGTTAACGGTTTTTTTACATACGGAATAATAATTTTTATATTTTATATATATATATATATATATATATATATATATATATATATATATATATATATATATATATATATATATATATATATATATATAAAATAAAAGGGTTAAAGAAACCGAACATGGACGTTTCGCAAGTAGAACAAAGAAAACAAATTAACTATTAAACATGAGATCGAATTTAAACTACGATATACGCGCCAAAATAGCTTAACCAGCGTACGCTCACGAAGGAGACAAGATCCCCGCGCCGGTCTTTGCGGTTCGAAACAGCCTTGATGAAAAATTGCATACCAAGCTTTTTCTTTTCTCCCCCACACCTTTAAAAAGGGTAAGATGTCTTTGAGTTGCTCCCTTAATCTTACGTGAGAGTTTTCAAAATTTTTTTTGTGAAAATACGCTAATCTGTTTTTGTGGGTTTGAATTATTTAAAAAAACAAAATTTGGCGAAATATTTTTATTTAAGACTTTTTTTAAACAAGTATTTAAAACTCTAAGTCTAGAATCACAATGAGAAAATATGATTTGAAGATAGGTTTATTGTAGTAAAATTAACTATATTTTAGTAAAGAAACATGTTTTCCTATTTTAACTCATTTTTCCTTTTTCCCCTTTCTTGCGGAAAAAAATGCGTTATATTCCCGAGCCCCCCCTTTTCCTTCCGTTAAATTTTGGCCATCCCCCCCCCTAAATGCATCACGTAATTAATGGACACCCCCCAAAATAGAAATTAAAAAAAAATTAAAACCCTTTTTTTAATTCCGCCGACCAATAAATATATATATATATATATATATATATATATATATATATATATATATATATATATATATATATATATATATATATATAAAATTTATAACTATATTATCTATACATAATTACATTTTAATCTAAATATCTAAAATCTAATTCTGTGTCACTATCAGAGTCATCATTGAGTTTATTACAATAGGATTTATGTTTTTTTGTATAGAAATGTTTAAAATTGCAAACCTGAATTTTCAATTTTTATCAAATTTATAACACTGGGACTTAGAGTAGGTGTAACATTTTCTGCTCGATTTTTGATTTTACTTGGTTCTAAACTCTATGGGGTTAAACATACAGTGATACGGAGGAAGCCGTAAGACAGTATGAGCCTGTTCAAATTATCACATACATATTGTTTTTAATTGCATATGAATTTAGTACTTCCAAAAGTTGCGCTTTTTGTAGCTGAATTCAAAATAAATATCATTTCAACAAATATTTCTGGTTTTTTAGTTTTGAACATGATAAACCCGGGTTTGCTTTGTGTAGCAGACGGCTGTGGTAGTTTTTGCGTTATCCATGACAATAACACTGTTTTTTGGGAATTTTTTTTAAAAAGATAATTTTAAAACCAGTTTTTAAAAAGTGCTGCATTTTATCCTCATGATAATCAAGCTAGAATCCTTAATATTCTTTGCAGACAACAGCAAGCAGTTTGGGACAAATCCGTCTTCTGAACCAGCGTGTATTATGGTAATGCGTTTTCCTTTATTTAAAGGTGCTTTCGTCTGACAGTTTTGACTGGAATCAACCCATCCTTTGGATACTGTGTCGTGTGTATCGAACCATGTTTCATCAAGGTAAATTAGGGTTCTATTTTTTAACCTATATATTTTAATTTCTCCAAGTGCGTAATCTGTGCGATTCCATTACTACTTGTCTTTTGTCTATTTGGCGGTATTTAAATCCCATTTCAAACAACTCTATAGAGGTGGCACGGCTAATTTTTATATTGGTTTCGTCATCGTCCAGCTTCTTTTTCAGTTTATTCAAGGTAGGAATAACTCCGCTTTCATAAAGACAATATATTTTCCTTCATATTAGGTCCTGATCACTATTGTCTATCTACGTTTTTTTCTTTTGTTTAATTCTTCACTAATAATAATATCCCTTATTGATGATATTGGAGTTTTTGTAAGTAGACAGATTTCTTTTAAAGTTTCTTGTTTAATTAGTCCTTTACTAATTAAAGTTTCATACACATTTTCACAACCGTTTTGCATCTAATGAAAAATGATTTCGACCCACATAGTTATATTCTCGTAAAAAAAACTTTTTCCCAGACGCACGAAATAAAAACGGTTATTTAACATTGGCATAAAATATTAAGGGAAAAATTTATATACCTAATGGTCAATACTTAACAAATACCTGCTATTATGAAATAATGGGTTTACCCAATAACAATAGGTAATAAAATCGTTAAAGGTTTATTGGGGTATTGTCCGTCAAAAGCCATAGCGATATACTTTGAGACAGACTATACTAGGTCTGTTTGTTATTAAGGAATAGTGTACACTATTTATTTCTTTCTTACCTAATCGCTCTTAAAAAAAGGTTTATTTTAGGACTAGATAGGTCCAAAAAGTGTAAAATGGTGTAAAATATTACTGAATAACGAACAGACCTTATATGTTGTGTGTACAGTCTCCTATAAAAATGATATATTTAGGCATTAAGAACCTCTAACTTTTGGTAAAGCGTATTCGATCTTATTTGGAACAGCGAAAAAAATTGTGGTCCATTCAAAAAACCATCGCGAATTAAACTAAAATGGAAAAAAAAAATTTTTTCCATTTCTGGTACTAGTCCGGCCCGTTCAACAATCAATTTTTGTTAGAGAGAAATGGGCGAGTTCAGCGCGGATGGCATGGAAGAGACGAAAAAAGATGTTTCATCCCAATCTCTATTTGACTTTGGGGCGGGCCGGGCTCAAGGAAAGTTTAAAGGTGTATGGAAGCCCATCTTTTTGGCCCATTCGATCAAAAAATGTCCCGCCCAGTATGAAAATAACTGTCAGAGTTAGCCCCGCCGATTTTGCGCAATAACGAAATTCCACGAAATAATTTAATGTGTTTGCCTACTTACACACTGATAAATCAGTGTGTAGTTAGGCAACACTTATACTTTATGAGAGCCGTATTAGTTTCGATTGTTTTGCTTTGTGTGATTATATTTTTTTGGTTGCAGAAGTTTTGGATTGATAAAAACCTTCTTATTTTAGTGATTAGTGTTTATTAAATTGTGACTATAATTTTGTGTTTACTGTTGTTACTTATAATATCGTAACAAAATGACAAAGGGGTTGTATGGTTTTGTCTTCCAAATCTAAGGGTAACATCCCCGGCATTTTTTACTTTAGGTAAGTATTTCTTATATTTAAATTAGGTGCTTCTTATGAGACGTAACGTTAGGTAACCGAATAATAATAATATATCAATTATAAATTTAAGAAAATGAAATTTCATAAAATAGCAGTAAAAAAATAAGGCAATCTTAACTATTTTTTAGATGATTTCCACAATGTTTTGTATTTCTGGGGATTATTAAAAGAAATAAGGTTTACTTATACTTTTATTTCATTAATTAATTTAGCATATTCTTTTAAAGGATAAAATTATTAATTACTGGGCAGAAGGCAAATTTTAATATATACAGGTTCCTCAATTGAATAAAGAAAGTACAATTTTATGTTAAATTTCCCTTTTTTGCTTTTTTTGTATTTGTTTAAAAGAAATTAGATTTTTGGTTTCTTAAACTTACATTATCAACTTTTAAGCTCGACATACTGTAACACATAATATTTAACGGTTACTGTTACAATGGATACCTAGGTACCAAAGGTTACTAAACATTATTAACCACTGTTATTCTTATATAATGTTTGTTATTAGTGAAAGTATATCGCCAAAAAAGGGGAAAAAAAAAGTTTTAATAAAAAAATTTTCATTTTTTTTTTTTGGTGTACAAAAACCAAAAAGTTTTTTTTTTTTTTAAAAGGAAAAAATAAAACCTTTTAATTAAAATTTAAAAAAAAAAAAAAAAAATATTAAAAAAAAATTTTTTTTTAAAAAAAAAAAAAATGGAATGCTTGAATTTGACATTTGATGATGTCAACTTTATAGATAGTAACAAAGAATTATGGAAGTCCGGCTCTGACCTACTATTCATTGCGCAAACTCCGGGGCCTATCCCCCGATTCCGCTGCCCTGCCCTGGCAATTTTGTTCTACAGTATTGGGCTTCCATACACCTTTAAACTTCCTTGGCCGGGCTTTACTAACTTTATAAAAGGCGATAATTTGTCTACGACTGTGCGAGTAAACTCCCTTTAAAAATAAGGGTCTTATTTTCAACTCTATATTTTAATATTAAAATTTTTATTCTTTAAAATTAAATTTTCCCATTATTTCCATGAAAACAAACAATTTTTTCCGTATTATATTTCCCGTGAAAATCTTTCAACAGTATATTGTGCTTATTCAGTTCAATAAATAAAAGTTTACGAGAAAATAAAAAGGAATATTAACTGGCCGACATAAAACGTATTAACGGGATTTATTTTTCTTCCGCGATTACGGTTTAAAGTTATTTATTTAGGAAGATTGGGATCGGAAAATTATGCCATCTAAAACAAGTGGGGTAGGCCGTAGCTCCGCCCTCTCCTAGCAACATCAAAAGCAGGACGATTTAATTTCTACTTCAAAGAACCCCATATCCCAATTTTGTACCGCTATGTCTTTTACCCGGAGAAATTTTTTAAACGAAAACAAAATTAAAAGTTTGACACCCTGTATCTTAGTTATTACCCAATTTTGGGATAAGGCAAGTTTACGTTAATTGGTTATTTCGACCTAAGGAATCTGCTGTGGCTCTGTGTCTCATTACTTTTGGGACACCCTGTATAAATAAATAAATTAAAGAACTAATATAAGACCTATACAGTATGTCCACGGAAAAGGTGTTGAAGAGGAATTTTTTTTTATTTTTGATTTTATCGAAAAAAGCTACTCTTGAAAAAAAAATTTCTACTTCGTAGATAAGATTGGGATAGAAAAATTTAACATATTTTATACGCGGTGTTCAGAAAATTGAAAAAACTTAAAATGGTACAAGAGTAAAGTGCATTTATTTGAGAAGATATGGAAATAAGTTACTAGTAAAAGTTGTTTAAAATTAAAAGGTACTCTCTAATACCAATTTTCAAAAAAAAACGGCCTACTTTTATTTATTTGTAATTAAATTTATTTTAATATCAATTTAAATTTTTAATATCAATTAATTATCAAATTTTTGCTGTTAAGTAAGCACTCAAAGCAGACGATACTGCGGCTAATGAATTATAAAAGCTAAGTGTCAATAAAGCTTCTCACTATGAACGCCTACTAGTACAAAAATTTGGAATTAGTTAATTGACAATGAAATTTTAATCACAAATAAACAAAAGTGGGGATTTTTCGAAAATTGGTATTAGAACTACCTTACGTTTGAACAACTTTTCCTATAACTTATTTCCATATCTTTCAATAAATGCATTATCTTGTCATTTAAACTTATTTTGAACACCGCGTATAAAATATGTTAAATGTTTCTATCCCAATCTTACTCTAAAGTAGAAACATTTTATCACAAGTAACTTTTTCGATAAATTAAAAATTAAGTTTTCCTACTCAACACCTTTTCCGTGGAAAATTTTAATTTTATCAAAAAAGCTACTTTAAAAAAATATTGCTACTTCTTAGAGTAAAATTGGGATAAAAACATTTAAAAAATTTAATACGCGGTATTCAGAAAATTGAAAAAACTTTAAATGGTTCAAGAGTCAAGTGCATTTATTTGAGAAGATATGGAAATAAGTTACTAGGAAAAGTTGTTCAAAAGTAAAAGATAGTTCTTAATATCAATTTTCAAAAAATCCCTACTTTTATTAATTTTATGAAAATTTTTTTAATTATTCAAATTAACAACTTATTATTGTATAGTAGGCGTTGATAGTGACAAGCTTTATTGGCACTTCGCTTTTATAATTCTTTAAACCGCAGTAACGTCAGCTTTAAAGTTACTTAACAGCAAAAATTTAATAATAAATTGATATTAAAAATTTAAATTGATATTAATATAAATTTATCACAAATAAATAAAAGTAGCCGATTTTTCGAAAATTGGTATTAGAACTCCTTTCAATTTTGAACAACTTTCCTAGTAACTTATTTCCATATCTTTCAAATAAATGCACTTTACGTACCATTTTAAGTTTTTCAATTTTCTGAACACCGCGTATAAAATATGTTAAATGTTTCTATTCCAATCTTACTCTAAAAAGTAGCAAAATTTTTATCAAGGTAGCTTTTTCGATAAAATCAAAAATAAAAATTTTTTCCTCTTCAACACCTTTTCCGTGCACATACTGTATATTAAGTTTCTGAAAATTAACTTTCTTTGACGAAAGTTTGAATCCGTGCGGATCAATTTATAGAGAAGAGTCAAACTTGTCTGCAAACCCTCTTGAGTAGTCTGAACAGGGATTTTGGGGTTTTATTAATCAACTTTGTAAATAACTTTTTAATAATTTGCATGAAACTTTCGAAAGTTAATTTAAGGATCGTGTCAACATATTCTTCTTTGAAAACTTGTCTCTACGAAAAATATGCCTGTATTTTTAAAGGACTTTAAAAAAAAAAAGGTTTGTCAATTCAATCTATGTACAGGGTCTTTGATTATATTTACGTGGCTTCTGAGGCCTTTATTTTTGAAGACAGAAGAAAATGTTTTATATAAAAATTGTAGGATTTTTCAATATTATCTTTTGAAATTATCAGTAAAAAATATCGCAAAAAAAAATGGAAAAACATAGGCAACTTCAATTTTTTAAATGAAACACCCCGTATATTATGCCTAAAAAGAAAGATTTTTTTTCTGATTTCAAATATATATATACATTGATGATATTTGAATGAAAATTTTTTAAGAATTTTTTGGTTAAATTATTAAAAATTTAAAAAAAATTTTATATTTATCAAGATAGCCAGGGGGAAAAATAAAATTGTTATGTTGCTGAATTTGGTGAGAGTTTTCTCTGGACCAATAATGTTTTTTTTTTTGTTAAAATTTTTTTCTAAAGTAAGGAAGACTTGTCGGGAAATAGAATTTTATTTAAAAACTTTGGATCCTGCATGTTTTGTTCAGGAAGATTTTGAACGGGCAAAAATTTTTAAAGGGGAAAATTTGTGAAATTTTAAGGTTAAATAAATTTTATAATTGTTTTATTAGGGTTTAGATGCCGCATCAAATTGATATTTCAGGTTTTCTAAAATCATAATAGTTAGGCGCCGAAAAAATTTAATTTCCGAAAAAAAGGGTACCAAAATTTTTTTTATGGCATCCTTTTTTTTCCTTTTAAAAAAAAAATTTTTTTTTCCTTTTTTTTGGGGGATTTAAAAAAAAATTTATAGATTTTTTTGGGTTTTTTTAAATGTAGTAGTATTATCTTTGGTAAAAATTCTCTTTGCACTGTGGGGTTCATTTTATTGTTACCATAAAAAAAAAGCATAATTGCATTTTTGTTCTTCTGAATAACCCATCGACAAAAAAAATACAAACTACTTTTAATAGTTAAAATGATAAATTTCAACTTTTTACAATATTAAACGTCAAATTTATTAAAACAATTTTATTGTTTTCATAGCTTTCTTGATACTATTTTTCAAAAAATGGTTCATCCAAATATTATTAATGTTATATATTTGAAATCAAAAATAAAAAAATTTTTCCCCATAATATACATGTCCCCTTTAAAAAAATTTAAGTTGCCTATATTTTTTTTTTTTTATTGCGATATTTTTTTCTGATAATTTCAAA
>JAHBCN010008536.1:0-38536 GCA_019359885.1 Listronotus oregonensis | reverse complement strand
TTAAAAAAAAAGAAAGGTTACATAAATATAGTGCTGATAAAAACTCGTTGTCTAAACATGGGAAATTAAAAAGTAAATTTTCTAGTACGGTAATATTTTAACTATGGGTTAACTATCTCTGTAATAAAGCGAGTCTATGCGTAAATTTGGCCTACTATGCCGATGGTCAGATTAGACGTAAGAAAATAAAAAAAAGGAAATTATAAATAAAAAATAATTTGTTTTGTACAAAAAAAAAATAATTGTTAAATATATAAAAATAATTTTATAGGGTTGGTGGTGTAAAAAATTTATTTATTTTTGTTGTACCCAATAAAAATATTAGGGTCATTCTAAAATCGGTTGCAGAAAATCGTGACAATAAATCTAAGTTCTTAAAAAAATAAAATTTTGTTTAATTTAGGTGTAAAGATATTCATATTTAAACTTAAACTTTATAAAATGCAATTTTGAAGCTAGGCGCGATCATTCGTTTTTTTAATTTAAAAACAAAAAAAAATAACAACTCTTTACCAAATTTATTTATTATTATTTAAAAAAAAATATATTTTATATTCTTTTTGGGGAATTTCCCCACAAATTAAGTCTTTTCCATCATGTTTGACATAGTAAATCACAGTATTGTTTCTTAATTACGAATAATAATTAAAATTATGGATACTCTGTTAGTTTATAAACCTATTTTTTCTTTAAATTGTTTAAATTAAATGATATATAATAGACATAACAAAGTTATTGTTCGTGAATAAAAGTAGTATATAGCTGACATAAAATATACAATAAAGTACCAACTTTTTAAAAATAGGGACATAAATGTAACAGAGTTGTAGAAACAGTAACATAGTGGTACTTTTACAACTAATTTATGAACTTTAAACTTTCTTTTTATAATAATCAGACATTTTTCATGCCAAAAAAAATTACGTTACATAAATAATAGGCCGTTTCCGGCCTATTATACGTATATTAGGCTTCAAATAAAGTAAAATTGATATAGTGTGTGTTCGTCATTCCTGAGCACCTTGACACGCTTAAAACTTTCCTGATTTGACGCGTAAAACCCGGCTACAGCAATATGGCGGTAACTTTTGAGAAGTGTGTCTGCACGCGGATTTCGTAAGTTTAATAAAAAAAAGGTACCTATTAGCTATGTGAAGCACTCCTTTTACAGAGACAGAAAAATATTTTATACAATTTGTTAGGGAACAATTATTGCAAAGTTTATAGTTTTTTTCTTTTTTTTTCTATCCTGCAAATATTTTTTCTCCATCTAGTGGTTTAAAAAGTTATTAACCATGGTTACTTACTTAGTACATTTCTCAATCAAAAATAAACAAATGGACAAGTTTACACAAGGCAAGATTTAATGCGCAATGTAAGTTCGCCATGACAGATAAAATGCTACAAAGTGTCCAACGTATATTCTGTAAAACATTACTATATTATTGTACAAAATGATTTAATTGTAAAATTATTAATTAGTTATACTCTACAGACTCGACTTGAAATCCCCAATCCAAGTAGAGCAGCCGAGATGTTGACGAAACAACTCGCGTCTAGCGATACCCCGCTGGCGAGCTTCTTAACAGTGTTGTACATGAAACATGCTTCATTATGCAGGGACACAGCTAAAAAAATACATTTTAATGTAATAATTTGGGGTCTTTTTTAATACTTCCCTGCATTTTTACGTCTGAAATATAATTGGGGAAAAAAGCCGCTTTGCTAACCAGAAAACCCATGACCGATAGAACTTGGGGGTTTTTAATTTGTCTAAATTATTTGTAGAAGTTATAAACAAAATTTTAACAACGTATTAAAAAACCCTGAGAATATATATATACACTTTAAAAAAAAATTTTAATTCTACCATACCAAAAAATTTTAAAAATTTTGTTAATAACCCATGTAGGGATAATTTAGAAAATTCAAAAATTCTATGGTCATTTTAGTTCTGGTTAGCAAACGGCTTTTTACCCCAAATTTTATTTTAAAGTAAAAATCCAAGACGTATTAGAAAAAACCCATTTTTTTTTTACAAAATGCATTATTTAGAAAAGCCTTTTTTTTTAAATTAGCGCCGCCCGGGTCCTGCATAATAAAGCATGTTTCATGTGTCAACACTGTCAAGAAGTTAATAAAATTAATTTAAGGATAATATATTGTGTAATTATATGCCGATTTTGTACATAATAACACTTGTCTATCACTTTTAATATTTTAATTAGAATACCCTGTATATTTTTTAAAATTTCAATTCTACAGAGACGTCATAATAATACCACTTTAAGAATAGGGTATTTTCACTCAATTGATATTGAGAATGTTGTGTGTAAGAATTAAAAGTAGAAACACAATTAAGCAAAACCTGCTAAATAACACGGAAAAAAAAAAACCCCATTTTCTATTTAAATTTAATTATCATTGTAATTTAAATAGCCCGCCACTCAACCAATCAAATTCAACATGGATGCCAAGTCTGTTTAGAAAAAGCCAATTTTAGATTTGGGCATATCGATATTTGATGGGCGTATCAAAACAAAAAGCTGACAACAAAGCAGAAATTCCACCAATAGAAAATTTAGGCCCGTGACGTCACGGGCCTACAAAATTTAAACTTAAAATTGATTTTTAAGGCGTTTCCGGGGATGAAAAAAAGGGAAAAAAAATTTTTGGGCCCTTTTTTTTCATGTGGCTTTTCAATAAGCTAATAAAAAAAAAATGAAAAATGCCTATTACGGGAGGTGTTGCGAAAATTTACTTTACTGATAAATTTCAAACATTTCCGGGGAAATTTTTTTTGGAAACCCCAATTAAACCCCTTTTAAATTTTTTTATGTGGACCCCCGTATTTTTATATATTTTCCAAGGTAAGGCATTTTTTTTAAAAGCCTTTTTCCCAGAAAGCGACAAATATATATATATATATATATATATATATATATATATATATATATATATATATATAAAAAATTTTTTAAAATATATATATATATATATATATATATATATATATATATATATATAAAATTTAAAAAAAAATATATATATATATATATATAATATATATATATATATATATATATATATATATATATATATATATATATATATATATATATATATTTTAATTTAAAATTTTTATAAAAATTTTTAAAAAACAAAAAAATTTCCATTTTTTAAAAAAATTTCCCAAAAACGGATCTAATGACATAATATTCTATTCTAAAATTAAAAGGGTAATATTTTCATTGAAGAAACTAAAACACTTGGTTGTAATTTTGTTGTCACCCAGTATATTAAAAAAAATCATATTAATAACTATCGCGTTTTTATGCACCTTTACTTTCAGTTAAGTAAAAATTAGCAAAGGAGCCCCCAGCCAAAAATTGAGTGTAAAAATGTCTTGTAAAAAGTGTTTGCAGATCTCGACTTTTTGTTTAATAGTAAGCTACAAATATTGCTGTACTAAAAATTAAAACTGAACCCACTGAAGTTAATAACTTTAGAAAGCCTTTGATACCTTTAAATTTGATCCAGAAGGCAATATTTATTAAAATAATACTGAAAATTACAAAATACCGACATATTTTTTCACCGTCCACATTCTTTCCCAACAAAAATTACACACGTTTACAAAATATGTTTCTAGTTAAAAAAAACCTAAAATATTGTCACATCTATTAAAATATTACGCCCCTAATTATACGGGGATGAGACCTTTAACACGTTTGTACACCCTTACACTAGTTTTTCTGTGAGGGCGGGCACATATGCCATAAATTCCTTTTTTTTTGTGTTTAGGAGGGTGCCAAGATATTTAGTCTAATAAAACGGTGTTTTAGGTGTTTTGGGTTTTTTTACAAAATAGGCCCAAATTAAATAAATATAAATAAAAAATATTTAAAAAAAGCTATCATCGTAGAAAATAAACTAGAAAAAGCAAAAAACTCTCTTCTGGAACTACTGACAAATTGTTTAAAAACATTTTTTAAATTAATATATTTTAAAAAATTTAATATATTTATATTTATAAATATATTAAAATTTTTAAAAAAATATTAATATTTTTTAAATTTTTATAAAAAAAATTTTTTTATTTTTTTATAAATTAAAAAATTTTATTTAATTAAAAAAAAAAAAAAAAAAAAAAAAAAAAAAAAAAAAAAAAAAATTTTTAAATTTTAAAAATTTTAATTTAAAAATAAATTTTAAAATTAAAAAATTTTTTTTTTAAAAAATAAATATATATATATAATATAAATATATTAAAATTTTTTTAAAAATTATATATATATATATATATATATATATATATATATATATATATATATTTTTATATATATATATATATATATATATATATATATATATATATATATATATATAGATTCTTTTTTTTAAAAAAATTTTAAATCTATGTTTGTATAACATTTTTTCATATAAAGTTTTGCTCTACGAGTATTGGTTTCTAAGTTACAAAATTAAAAAAAAAAAATTGGACGCTAAAAAATAATGGAACAATATTTTGGCCGGATGTTAATTTGATATATATTTTTTTGATCATTTTCGCAAATTTAATATTTTGTTTAAAACAAAATGTGCCTCTTAAGTTTTCCTTGCATCTTCCGTCATTTTCCCGTATTTGTAAACACCAGTTAGTCCATTGCCTACAAAAATGTAAAATATAAAAAAAATGTATCAAAAATCACAAACGTTATCGGGTGTGTTTCAACTCATTTTTAAAAAATTGTCGGATGGGCATTAAAAAAAACCTTTAGACGTTTATAATAAAATGTTACTAATTAATTAACAATAATAAATGCACTATTAACCTACAAGCTTAAAGTAATTACCAATTAACAATAATTAGACTTAGAACGTAGAGAAATTTTTGATGGAGAGTCTAAGCAAAATGCTCGATCTTCCCTTCTTATAAGATGGCAGCAGGAATGGGAAAATAAAGCTCAGGGGGGGGTTTGGGCGAACAGACTTATTCCAAATATCGAGGTATGGCTAAACAGACCGAGTGGAGAAAAAAGATTATTTCTCTCTAGGTGCCTCGGGCATGGTTGCTTCAGAAAATACCTGTTTAATAGAAATAGAGCAGATTCGGCCAGCTGTCTATATGTGGTAAAATGGATGACGCCGAGCATACACTGTTCGTCTGTCAGAGATGGGAAAATGAGAGACAGGTGTTTGTAAGAACAACAAAGTTAAATTTTAACGCTAAAAATGTGATGGAGATGTTAATATTGTCAAAGGAAACCTGATAAAGTAATAAGAGGGATAATAAAAACAAAAGAACGGGAAGCCAGAATAAGATGAAAAAAAGCATAAAAAAAAAAAGCACTGTACCGAAGTAATGGAAAGCGGTTCCAGCGGGGAGCCTATGAAGCTGGAAGTAGGGGGAAGGGGTTTGTGGGTGGCGCGTCCGACTCCCACATACCAGGCGCTAGAACACCAAGCAGGGGGTGTGCATAGATATGCATAGATATGCATTCCTAATCCCTGCTATATAAAAAAAATTAACAATAATTAATCATCCACAACAATATTACAAAAAATGTAAAAATGTTTCCAATACATTTTCTCATGAATTCTATTCCAGACATCTCCCGAATTTACCGTTTTTAAGTGCCCCCCTAAATAATAATCCAAGGGATTACGGTCTAAAGTCTTTTAAAATGCCAACCCGAAAGTTTTTAAAAATGAGTTAAAACACACCCGATAATATTTATGTCTTTTACTACATTTTTTAAAACCCTACAGTAATATTCCTACGCGCCACTGAGCAAAAAATAACAAAGTCAATTTTTTTACTGTTACTATCAGATTAAGATCTGGCTAAAATTTCGTTCCAGTACCTTTTAGCGTTTAAAAGTTATTACACTAAAACGATTTTTTAAAACTTTTTAACACCATGTACTGTAAATATGTTCTATAGTTTTGGAAAAATTAACACACATTGACATAGACCCAAATAACACCTTGGTAAGTTTTGATATTGTTAGTTTATTTACAAATGTTCCTGTCAATTGTTAGAAATAATTTAGAAAATAATGTTCAACTTCGCAAAAAAACCAAACTTAACATAATCTCTATTCCTAAATTATTGACTTTTTGCGTAAAAACAACATATTTCCAATATAACACTGACTTTTATAAACAAACTTCTGGCATGGCCATAGGTTCACCTTTATCACCATTATTAAGTCATATTTTCATGGCAAATTTTAAATCCAATTTTGTACAAAATTATCATTATAAACCTTTAGTTTGGTGGAGATATATAGATATTTTTTCTATTTATCAACATGACGAATATTGTCTAAATAATTTTCTAACACACATTAATACACAAGACCCCACTATTCGTTTCACCTTAAAAAAAGAACAAAACTCACAACTTCCTCTTCTTGATATTCCAATAAAAAAAGATGTAAATAATTTCGAAACCAAAATTTACAGAAAACCTACACATACAAACAGATACTTAAATTTTAACTCTAATTCTTCAATAATGGTAAAAAAAGAGTTGTAAAAAGTTTTTTTAATAGAATTAAAATAATCTGTTTTGATCAAAACAAAGAAAACAAAAAAGAATTTTACAAAGATATTTTAGTTCAAGATAATTATCCACTAACAGAAAACCTATATAAACATATATACTTAAATATTAACACAATCATCAATTAAGGATTAAAAAGGGAAATGTAAAATAAAAATTATTTATTCTCATTGAAAAATTAATACAAAAAAGTAGGACATTTTTTAGCTAAAAATAATTCTCCTGATACATTGTCTCTTTAATTTGAGGAATTATTTTTATATATTTATGACCTATAAATGAAAATTCGATGACTGGGCAATGAATTTTTTTTCGTACTGTCTTCTATTTCTAATAGGCATTGTTTTTTATTAAAACATATCGAAAAAATAGGACACCAAAAACAAACCAATAAATAAACAGTCCCGTTAAGAATATGTTAATTTGGTGTCGTATCTCTTTTGTTTCAATTTGAATCATTTGCTTAAGTATTCCCTCAGATTCTATGAAAAAATAAGCAACACGCTGTACATTTCTTTTCTCTTTGACCCCTCACTACTCGGTACCATGAGCAAAATCGTGCGTCCAGCGCAATGAACGGAGCCGTTTTTTTCTCATTCGAAATTAAAATAAAAATCGACGATATTTAAGACGTAGAATAAAATGTAAAGTTTAATTAATACTCGTAATTTCTTTACTAAACTTAAATCGGCCAAGTTAATACGCTAAGTCCTCCAAAATATCACTGAAAAAATTTTAACTGCGATTAAAAAAAAACTACCTCCTTTTTATTTCATTTTTCGGAAGATCAGCTTTCGAGCTGAAGCAGGGTCCCAGTTACGAATTTTTAAAAAAATGGTCAATTTTAGCGGTTTTTTTTTAAGTTTTCTTTGCGAGAAGGCACTAATAAGGTTTTATTAAAAAAAATTGTTTTTCCATTCCTTACAAAAAAGTCCTTTTTTTAGTTTCGCGATTAAATTACAATTAAATCAACATCGTTTACTCTAAAGGAAAGGAAACCCAAAAAAGGCGTTATATAGGTTTTTCCATATAGAAGAAAAGCTAACGTTTGTACAAATTTTACTTTTTTATGTTATATTCACCATTATTCAAAAGATAGAACTGGTGAATTTTAAGTACCAGAAAAATTTTATTCGAAAGTAAATTTTATCCCATCTCGTAGAATTATTTGAAAAATCTAAATTAAATGACGGTTGCTAGAATTTTTCATTCGTCAATTCCTGACCTTTTTAAACCTTTTCCGCTGGAGGCCCTTGCGAACTTGATCCTGCTTTATCATAAGCGTAAACGCGTATCCAGGCAACAGCAGCAGCCGGGTATTTCAAGTTTCCCGGATTGCTTGTTCGCTCGATAACCAAGGTCACCTCTTTCAGGGCCGTCTGTATATTTAGGTTTTTGCAAGCTTTCTGTCTTATGTGATGAACTGATGATTAATTTACATTTTATGCCTCCGAATACCGTAAAATAAATATCATTTCTTGAATTGTTAAAGCAAAAAGCTTTTTAAGCAGTGAGTATGTGTGTGTTTATTAAATAATAAGCATTTTTGTATGATCATTAGTTTTCCAATTTTATGTGTTGAACTTATTTTAAAAAAGTTTGCCTTGTAAAGTAAGTTAACCCTTGTTTAGTTCATCATATCTACAATCCGTTAGATTTAACGGTTTTAATAAATTTTAATATTTAATATAATCTTCCTGAAATTCAACTCACAATGATTTTCTAATTTATGGATTCCATCCCTGAAGTGAAAATTCGAAAAAATCTTGACATAACCTTCCACTGCGGCTATTACCTCTTTGTTGCATTAAACCGTTTCTTGCATTAAAACAGCTGGAAGTCAGAGGGAGTTAAAGCTGGTGAATAGGATGGATGTTGCAACAATTCGTACTTTAAATAACTGATTTGTGATAGCTTTTTTGAGCTGTGTGGAAGGGTGCGTTGCCTTGTTGAAAATTGACTTTTTTCTTCTGCAGACTAGGTTTTTTTTAAATTTTATGTCCACCTGGTCAAAAAAGTCACAATAATAATAATATCAGTTTATAGGTTCTTCGCAAACAAACTTCCTTTTGCATACCAAAAGACTGATGATGATTCGGCGTGAAGGGTAAATCCCGCTGACCAATCAGTGCTCGTGATATATACCTCTCCCGCCAACCAATTAGGACAAGCGTGAGGGAGAGAAAGGTTATAGACCTATTCTGCTTTCCCTCTCACACTGCCGAGCAGCAAGGCTACATCTGGAAGATATATGCTCGAAAGATAACCACGGCACCCACCGCTGTGTTCGCCCGTCGATGTTGTGTTTGGGCCCAGTAGGATCGTTTGTAATATGCGCTAGAGCTGCCGGTTATCGACAACTCCAATCGCTAGCGTATGGGACGGGATCCGAAGTTAAGACGAACACAAGGCTTAACTCAAGGTGTTACGTGTCAAGCATACCGTGCTGATGAGTGAATGATATCCTGTGCCTTAAACAGGTGTCTCCATCGGTGCCTCCGAGATACCGGGCGACCTATCAGAGTATCTAGTCTTACTGCGGTAATGCGGGGCTCTACCGTGGTGGACTATTACTTCCTAGCTCCAAAAAGAAAGCGAGACAGACAAAAAGTGACACAGAGGCGCTGACCGAAACGGATAAATCCGTTTCGAGAGGTGCCACCCAAAGTCACAAGCAGACAAAGGTGCGCCGACCGAAACGGGTGAATCCGTTCCGAAAGATGCCTCTAACGTCACAGGAAAGGGCTAATCCATCCCGAACAAACAGGTGCTTAGGAAGGGATCCCTGAATACAAACAGAAGGCGGACAGAACTGCTTTTATAGGGAAAAGGGTTCCCTGGCTTTAAACAGAAAGCGGATAGAACTTTTTAATAAGGAAAGGCCGGAGATACGGCCTCAGAAGAAACATCTGGTTTCTGTAACAAGGACCCGGTAGCTACCCACGTCACTATACCGGGAGAGGGGGGCATGACGGATCTAATCGTCTGCTCGTCATACTTTCCAGGAGACAGGGACACCAGAACACATATTGTGCTCGTGTCCGGTAGCGGCACAAGTAAGGGAAGATGTAAGAACTCTCTCCAGGAGGGTGTAAAAAGTCCACTTCCTTTAAACCTAACCTAATCTAACCACCACGGCAATACACAAATAACTTCTATCTCTGAACTACTCACCATTAAAGTCTGAGTAATGTATCCAGATGGGACTGTTTAACGTGGTCCCTGAACCAAACATAACTAAACGTGACCTTTGTCCTGTGGTCATCCATCAGATTACTTACCTGCTCAACGTTGTTTAACTTTGCTGATCTGACGTAAAGCGGTGTTATACTACGGCAAAGACGTCTTAGAAAATAAATCTCCCGATATAAAAAAGTATGTTTTACGTTTCTTTTAAGAATTCATATTTATATGAATGTGTGAACACCTGCATTAGAAACTATTTGTTCACGTAAGTGTTGTAATATTGGATATAACCTCGTTAATTTGAAGAAAAGGCCTGGTATAAATAGGAAAATGATAATTTTTCAATTCCAGGCATTCCTACTAAACTCGGCTAAATGAGAATATACATAGAAAAGCTTTTTAGAAGTCAGATATTTGTATCAAATTCTGTACGACGTAATAAAAGAAGTTACAATAAAATAAATTAAAGACATTGCAACATTTTGGGCGACATTTGCAATAATTGACCTACATTACGAATATTAAAATTGGACCACTCCCAAAATTATCGTACCAACGAGTTTCAAGAAATAAAAGAATAAAAAATAGCGTTTTTAAGACAATTGTATTTCATGTTTTATTTTTTATTTAACATAGAACATGGAGCATAATGTGAAAAGCCCAAACGAAATTTAATTTTTTTCATTACACTAACTATTTGGGTGCGTTTTAAATGGGTCAATCAGTAATAAGTGACCAAAGGAACAACAACCTAGCACCACCCTCGCCCGTTAATAAAGAAGGTTTTGAAAAGAGTAGCGTACATATACTTTGTTTAGAGAAAATGGAACCACCTTTTGGGGTATTAAACATCTGAATATATTTTCACAAAATACTCGTCTTATCAGAAAATAAAAAGGGATTTAAATTTACACCTTAATTTTAATAGTGTACTAAATCTTTTCTGACGGCATTGATTAAATAAGGCCCTCAACCAGAAATAAGTAGGATGCCTGATTATTCCCTCTTTCCGACATAGAAGAGACGGCGCAAATGGCAGTCTCTTCGCTGTTGCCGTCAAAATCAAAAGAAAAATACGAACGAGTGTACCAAAAATTTGTCGATTGGTGTTCCAAAAAATATGTTTCAAGAAAAAGTTTTCCTGGCTTATTTCGAGACGATGTCGACGAAATACAGTTGCTCCAGCCTATGGGCTTTTTACTTAATGCAGCAGCAATGCAGTAGAGCAGTCATCGCTACAAAGAACAATTGGGATATATGCAAGTTCGCACAGGTACAAGCACTTCTAAAACGAAAAAGTAAAGGATATTAGCCGAAGCAAAGTAAAACATTGTCAAAAGGAGAAATTGCCCAGCTCCTTGCCACAGCCGATGATGGGAAGTTTTTGCTTATTAAGGTAACAATCCAAAGTTTTTATATTTTCAAAAAATATCTGCAAAAAAAAGACGAGTTTAAAGTTTTAGTGACTTTTAGCGTACTATACTTAAGTTTATTTTTCTTTGTTACAGGTTGGGCTAATCATTGCAATGCAGAAAACAAAACATAGCCCAATAATTATGCAAAAACGTCAAAGATAAAGAGAAGGTTTTCGTTTCCGTCGTTCATCCACATCCCTGTTGGCAGATTCTGAAACAGACCTATTCACTATCAAACGCCATGGTGGATGGAGATGCAACAGCGTGGCTGAAGGGTATATTGATACCTCTAAGGAGAAAAAAAAATGTTGCGAAAAAAATTTTGGGTGCGGAACCTTTAATCTGCTACAGTTCTTGTACCTCGCCCCCAGCCGCAGCAGCTAATGCCGATTCCCCAGGCATCAACACAACAAGTTTTACGACTCAAAATATGCCTCTGGAGTAAATTTTACTTTTAATATTTATAACAATTAATTTTAGAATATAAATTGCATTGTACAATAATAATTATATAAAAATAAAAAAAAAATGTGTCTAAAAATACTGGTTTTGTCAAAATGCGTTATGTAATAAGCATTTACCGCACTAGTGCGGTAATGAACGCGCTACGCTTCATTACCGCAATAGCGCGGTAAAAAGACTTATTATGCAACGCGAATATGTTAAAATAAGTTACATAATAATCACTTATCTTGCAGGTCGTAGATAAAATACATTGCATCAGCATGATCGTGATAAACTAGATATCATTTTATCCGTAAACACATTGCTTATCTGGAACACAGTTTTCTCCACACACAACGCCAACACTTGTTTAAAATATGCGAGGAAGCGGCATGTAGGTACCTTTAAACACTTGACTTAAAGAATATATCAAAGGCACCCGCAACTCAAGTATTTTTGCATTCTGCTTCAAAGATGTCTTTTAAAAAGACCAAATTTCATCAACACCTGTTTTCGCTATGTTTTAATCCTAAGTAGTTTATACTGTTTTACGTAAACATAAATGTGTGAAACGTATATTTAAAATAAAGGGAGTTTAAACTTGTGACTGCGATTTGGGAACAGTAAAAGCTCTTTATTCGCGGGTATATGTTCCGTAAATATGGAATGGAAAATTATATGGGATATAGGGTATACGTTCCTAGGTGACAAAATAAAAAATAAGTATATAAAAAAATGAATTTGATTAAAGTTTTTGGTCATATTAATTAATTATTATTTTCAGGCTAAGGTAATGGTTTAAAGAATTTTATAATTTTTTCTTGTTTGGGAGTTTTTAAAAGCTTTTAAATTCAGACTGATATTCAGCAGTGGCATAAGCAATTTGCCTCTTAAAAATAAGACTTCGTTCCATAGACGGATCAATTTTCATAAAGAAATCACAAAGCTCATTTGCCATTCTTAAACCTTTACTAAGAAAAAGAAGGAAAATGCAAACATTCACAAATCAAATAACGCATCTTGGCAAAGATACCTTTAGGAGAAGTTGGCCGTGATGTCTTTGCAATGCTGCCATTTAAAAAACAACAAAAATACCACTTATAAAATATTTCCCCAACTTTAATGACGCCATTTTTTGAGATGTATCATATTATGTATTTAATGAACAAGGATATTAATAAGGGCGATTAATGATCGAGGTCATCGCTACGTCACGGGTTAAGGAATGAGATCATTTATCGTCAATTAATGCCTAAGTAACAATATTTTTCTGGCGATCGTTTCGTTATTAAATTTTGAAAATAATTCTTAAATTTCTTTTTCTAAAAACGTGTTACAAATTTTATTTTAAACACTATCTAGATGCTTTAAAAATGTTACTTTAAAGCATTAGTGCCTTTAAGTAACATTTTAAAGTACTATATAGTGTTAAAAGTGCAATGTCAAAATTTGAAAGGTAACGTCAACGTTTATTTATTTACTGACATTTATATTAATTGTACAATTTAAACTTGAAAAACAAATTTCGTCCGCAGTTCTAGCATTCTTCGTAGTTGAGGTGGATTGAACAGAAAAAACCGCATTTTCAGTCGACGTGAGGCACGATCTGCTGCTCTTGTTTTCACTGTAAGTAGTTTTCTGTCAATAGAGTTCTTATTTTTCAAGTAATTTCCGATGTATCCCTCAGCAACGGTAGAGGGTTTCCACCCCCCATGTCTCTTAATTGTCGTCAAAATTGCTCCAGCATCGGCAAGTAGCTAAACTCGCTAAAGAATGGCGAAAACAATGCCCCGTATAGAGGATCGGATTTGGAAGCTGCAGAAATCTTGCTATAGCAAAAGGCAAAAGGAATTAAATTTCCATTTACAACCTTGCATTTTAGGAAAAATCTGATGTCCTAATTTGCGGACGAAGAGCCATATATTTTCGATAATAAGCCAAATAAAATTTTTCAACGATAGTGAAATTTCGTGGTACCTTGGTTTTAGTATCTCGTATGTAAATCATCAATGAAGTGCCCATACCTTCCACGTCGTTAAGAGTCAACTGACAAAGCTTCTCCCTGCGACAGGCACCAAAAATTCCCAAAATGGTAACTACTTTCATCAGAAGGTATTCATCATCAGGTGCACAGTTTAAACTGGTCAATTGGAGCTTTGCTCAGAATCGTTGATTTTTGGGCTGGTATCCCTCTCCGTGACGCTTTAAATAAGCGATAAGCCTAAAAAATTTCTGATATCCACGTCATTGTTTATGCGTAGCATAGCTTTGATCATTGAATAAGTCGACCATAACGATGATGCTTTTCAAATCTTCGCTTTTCCCTCAAAATACGTAGGAATATATTTTCGATATTTTTTCCAGCAACCCCTTTTTCTTTCACACCAATTCTTAAACTTATTGTAGGCAATATTATTTGTATACAGTTTCCCTGAGCAGAAAAATTCAGGATGCCTACGGGCCCGCTTCATCTATTTTTTAAAGGGACGATGAAACCAATACTTTCTCCTACATTTTTTTTGATTTGGGTTTTTTGCAAAAACAAAACGAGCTAAGACTGACACGATGTATTAAATTTAAAGTAAACATGCAGAAACCCAAAAAACCAGCATCAACAAACGGTTGTTAGAATTCATTAATTAATGCAATTAATAATATAAAAAGCTGTGTTAAACTATATCTTTTTTTTTGAATAATTTAATTTTTAAAAACATTATTCCGTTTTAAAAATATATTGTATGATAACAACTTAGGGATTATTTTGGTTTTACCAAATGTCAATTTGATATTAATTAAAGGTTATTTTAAATAAAAGTTCCAACCAACAACATTTGTGTATATTTAGTTGGCTATAGTTTATTTCAGCTAAGATTTAAATTTTAAAAAAATTTCTTCTATCATAATGCCAACCTTTAGGTTCAAAATAATAAAGTTCAGACCAGAAAAGCAACCGCACTTAAAACAAATAATCAAAACACGATTATATCTGCCTCTTTTTTTTTATAACAAACTGTTAAAGAACGATATACCAAAGTTAGTTTCTTGAAATTTTCATTTTAAACGGGGCCGGATTGTTGGGTTTTTATTTTCTTTTTTTCAGATGTTGACGTTTAACAGCTGATGCTAATTTGCTTTATTCGGGGTTTTTGGCCTTTTTTAGTGCTTTTTTGATAGTCTGGGGTATTATTTAGTGTTTCTTGATTATTTATATATAGTGTTGAACATTATACATGGTAAAAACTTTTTTTTTTTAAAAAGAAATTATTTATTTCTAAAAAAAGTAAGTTATATTTATCACATGAAAAAGTTTTTTAAATTTTTATTTTTTTATATTTTAGGGATCAGTAATGGGTGATCATGATTACTGTATCTCCTGCTTCCAAAAAGGGAAGTTGATGGAAAATTGGGAATTTTAAATAACATCTTAATTTATTTATGATCTGCGGCAGTGGAAGTTTTATCCCGTTAGAGGGCTTGTTAGATTAATCAATATTTATATATGATTTTTTAAAAAAATTAGCAAACCATTTTCTGCAAATGTTATATTAAAGGTACTGTTTTTTAGTTTAAACATTAATATGGTATTTTTAGGGGTATCATAAAAATCTTCACATGGTAAAAATTGGCCCAAGAAGTAAATGTTTATAACTATTTTGTAGAACTTTTTTATTTAAACCTCTTCAGGTAAATTTTTTTTAAGACCGAAATGCCATTAATGTATTTAAAAACATTTTTATGTTAAATTGGATATGTAAATTTTATAGACTTTTTGCTCAACCAATCTAAAAAGCAAGGTGTGGTGGGCGAGACTCTTTGCCGTTTATATTCCATTTGAAAAATGGGGTTTTCAACGCCTCAATAGATTAGTGGATAAAAGGGATTGAATTAGTAAACTCAAATTAAGCAGGTTTCTTTTTATCTTTTCCTGTGAATACTAACTTCTAATACAAAACAAAAGCTCATACAAACATATATTTTTAACTTTAAGTAATGAGACAGTTTAAAAAACTTTTTTAAAAAAATTTACGACCGGTAAAAAAGCTGTATCCCCATAACACTAAACAATTTATTTCACAAGACCTGAAAGGTAAAGGGAGAGAGCAAGAAAACTGTATTTATACTTATTAAATGTGGTTATTAAGTTGTAATTGTAAATATTTAGATAAAAAAAAAGCATTATGAAATCGGAAAATTAGTAAGCCGTAGGGATCTGGTTCGAATCACGAATGCATTTATACTTTTTAATTTTTTTTTAAAGTAATTTTGGGTTTCTTTGGGTTAGTTTTGGTTGGTTAAGTTACCTTTTTATTAAAACAATAACCTCAACAGCTTTAAATATTAGGGTGTAAAATATTTTAAATTCAGGTTTGAAAACGACTTTTTGCACACGGGCGGACAAATTGATGGAGAGCCCAAAGTCGAGTCAATCGATCCAAAATTTTCTAACGAGTTTACGATACTTTTATAATTTCAAAAAAAAAAACATTTTTGTGAAAAATAATAAAAACAAACAAAAAAAAAAAAATAATGAAAACAGAAACTCAGACTAAAATTTTAAACCAAACAGGAAACTTCATAACTATTTAAATATTAATTGTAATGTTTATTTCCTGCGGGAATCGTCGCATTGTTGATCGACTTTTTAACGATGGAGACAACTTTTTCCCTGGCCCCTTTGTTATCAGTTCTCTGTCGTCAAAAAATTGCAGTTTTCTTGGGCACTTCATTACTCAATTGCTGTTGTGGCTGTGCGCACAGACGACCAAGGAAGAGATCCCTCTAACACCCCTTTTATTCTAACCCCGAGTCATCTATATAACTTTCGGCGACTGAGCTGGTTCCATCCACCATGGCGCTAGGGCCAGCAAACCCTGATCGGGAACCCCCCCAATTTGTGTGACGACCGCCTAAAGCAATGCGTATAGGCTTCTGGATTTTCAACATCAATGGCGATGTCTTTGCCATACCGCCAATTTGAAATTCCAATGTTTTGGCGAGTCTTTTCATTTGATAATTAAAAAAAAAAACGATCTTTTTTAAAGGAGTGGAGGTCGAAGGGCGAATACTTTTAAGATGGTGTAGAGACTTCTGACACTGTAAATGATCTCGGCATTTTCCCGTTTTGGTATTTTTAGTTTAATTAACATTGCTGAAAATCCGTCAATTTTCTTTTTTTAAGGAAGCACAATTCTTCTTTTCATGCCCCAGAGAGTCCGACTGCCACCCCCTGCCTGAAACAAAAAAAAAAAAACCGATAAGTCTTTAGTTTTATTCATTTTAAGTAGTATTTTATGAAATAGCACTTTTTAAAAAAAACAGAATTGGGAAACCCCCTGCCTACTAAACCTTCCCCTTTATAAAAAATGACACCATAAATAAATAAAATAACTGTGATGCCTTGATTAGCATTTCTCGTCTGGACTTTCCCTTTAGGAAGGAAAAAAACATTCTCGCTAAGAATTTTGGACTTCTTTGCCATAGTTTCTGTTTTTTCTTTTATTAGGGCCTGAACTTTTTGTATTTCCCAATATCCGTATTTTGGTTTGCCCTCAGGGTTGATTTTAGCATGGAAAAGTTTCATAATGTTGAAGACTTGTATTTGTTCGACAGCTTTTTAAAGTACACAACATAACATTTTGGGAAAAACGTTTGTACGTTATTTGCTTGTCTCCACTTCATAAATCGATGTAACTCGGCTTCATATCGATCTCTTGACTTTTTGGGAAAATAGGTTTGACGAGATTAAACTCGCTTTTTAAAATTTTCTTCAGAATCGGACATTTTTCCAAAAATCAAAATTTTTGTACCCCAATTTGGGATCAATCCAAAAAAAAGAAAACTATGACGGTTGCTATGGAATAAAGCCTACTTTGAGTTTTCTATATTTTATAACAATAAAAAACCATAATAAATCATATTGAAAGACAGGGGAAGTGTCCAAAAACATATTTTCCTTGCACACATTGTTTCGCAAAATACAATTTTCAAAGCTTGTTTTAGGTGCAAAACCCCAAATTTTCCCAAAGCAGTCTATTAAAAAATATTTTTGCCATAAAAACACTTTTATGCATTTGGGTTTTTATCCTACAAAGGAAAAGGAAAACCCATTTAAAAAAATTTTTTGGAGAAAATTCATCTCTAATTTCATCATTTAGTGCTTGAGGGGTTTTTTACACTGAACTTTGTTTTAGCTTCACACAATACACCTTAAGGTCTTATTTTTTATGTTTTTCCCCCTCTGAACAGAAAAAAAATAGTTGTCCCAAGAAAAAAAATTCAGACATTCAAAAAGGGAAAAGGACCAATTTTTTGGTCTATTCTTATAATACCCAAATTTTAGAAATCTACAAAAATGAAAATTTGTTTCTTTTTGTTTCCGTACCCTTTAGTGTTGTGTTATAATATTTAAAATTTCATTAAGTTAACAATATATTAAAGTTTTTTTTTTGTAGAATTACATGTGACAACCAACTACACAATCGTCTCCGTGAAAAAAAGCTATATGATGGCAGTCAAACGTTTTTGGCGACTTGAAAAATATGGCCTTTAGACCGGATAATAATCGCCAGCATTTATGGAAAAAAACATGTATTTATTAAGAAGACAATTTCTTAAAAATATATGCAAAATGAAGAACTCGGTCCAGCCAAAAAGAACCTATGTTTTCCTTTTTTATTATTTATTATATTTGAAATTAAACCCAAAACCCTTTACGTGTGTAAGCCCCCTTGGTTTTTCAACTTAATAAACTTTGTCTTTGTTAAAAATAAACCATATTATACTTAGTCCACAGGTGTGTATTTAATTTACATCCTAACCTGTCTTTCTCCCCTCCCCACTACTGAGCTTTGCTTTTCTTTAATTTCGCCACTTTACAGGTGGCAACCTAAGCTGCTTGGAGTTGGTGCTAAATCTATTTCGGAGGTTGAAGCTGCTCCAATATTGGCCTAAAAATAATTTAAGACTATAAGAAGTGGAAAGAAAGCTATACTTTGGCCGCAGAGTGCTCAGACCTTTATTCATAACTAATTGGTGCCAACACCATTTTCTTTAAGCAAAGAACAACCGTAACACGTCGACTATGTAATAAAAAATGTGGACGTGACAAAATATTTAATCAAGTAAACTAGCAATCGACCTGAACAAAGAGAATATTACAAACTAGATAATGACACATCATGGTCCGCCATGAGAAACGATTAATTATAACGGCTTTAAATTCAAATCTTGAAAACGAAATAACTATATATCAAAATCCTGTGATAACAAAAGCGAAAATCATGTAATAATATGGGCTATTAATGGATGGTTCCTGTATATATTAATAAAACCCATAAATAAAGAATTGCCGAAAACTTCAATTAAATCAATATACAAGTGTGAGCATATAACGTAATCGCTGAAAAGCTCAGAGTTTTTTAAGTCGTTAAAAAATAATAAAACCACCCAAGTTTAGAATAAGCACAAATTTAATTAGCTAAAATAATTAATAATTGGTAAACTATTAGCATTATCCGCTATCTGTTTTGAAACAATGTCTTCATTCAAAACAGACTTTGTTGTGCATTCCGTTTAAATATCTAAAGTGCGTTTTACATGACAGCGGTGTTCCTTGAACTACATTAATAATTCAATGTTGTTTTAATTAATAACACAATTTGTTTGCACATTTAACAAAAAAATTGCACAAATCTGATTAAATTGTTAATAGTAGCCATTTTGCACGTTTTTAACCAAGTCAAAAATAAATAAGAAAAAATGGGATTAGCACCCTATTAGTAATTTACCCTTATGACTTTGCCATAATGACCTACCTTGCCAAAAAAGCCGAAATACATCCCGAAGGGCATAAAGTCAGGAAGCTGTGAATATTTTTGATGATGGACAGAAGTGTTGGGGTTGGGTTGTATAGAAATTTAAAGAATAAATAATTTTTTAGAAAATACAAAACTTACCGAATAAAAGTTTTATTTTATACTTACTATGCGTTTTAATAACAACAACAATAAATTAAACACGTAGGTGGGCAGTTTTAAACAAATTTAGTAGTGACCTAAATTTTTTCTAGTAGTCATTTACAAAGTGAAGACAAGCTATAAATAAAATCTGTAAATTTCCTTGTCCATCAATTCTTGGGTTTCAGGGGTCTTCGAGCAAGCTCATACATAATGAAAGTAGAGTACGGGTTTTCCCATTCCGATGGAACTTTGAATAGTTAAAAAGTATTTGCATTATTGCCCGGAGTAATGGAACAATTCATCTGCCCGCTTATAGTGGAATCCATAAAGATAGCGGCTAAAATGAAGGGGACTTTTGGGTCCCGTCATCTCGAAAATTATCGATTTTTTGAAAAAAATTATAAAGACCATTTTTGTTGATTTCAAGGCGCTCTTAATTTTTGTCAAAGCAAAAATTCTTCAATTCGCATATTTTGGCAGATATTGAGGAAACCCATATTTCGGGCCTTGAGGGTCATTTCCCACCTGTTAATGTTGATAAACGTTTTCTCGCTCGAAAGCATCCGCGAAGACCTAAGAAATGCTTTACAAATGAAAACTGTACAGATTTATTTACAACTTGAGGGTACTTTTAGGTCTTCAGTTACTGGACTACAATTTAATAATACTCTCATTATTTCTGAGCTTAAACCTGTCATATAAGAGCAGAAATCTTGTCAAGAATGTAATTGCGTAAAAAGGTCTTTGTTGGTTTATTTTCTTAAACTGTCAGTTTAATAAACTAAAAATTTGTACACATTCAACTTTTTTGTTTCTTTTTGCTTTTGTATATTTTATTTTCTGTTAGTGGACAGGATTAACTAAAAAAATCCGTTTTTTGCAGAATCCTGATCTAAGAACACGATGTCTTGTCTTTTAAAGCTCAAGGAGAAAACACATTTTCTACTATGCTGTATTAAAAATCGTTCCACAAACTTTATTTTTTTAACCTTTTCATTCAAATTGTCAAACCTCGTTGATTTGCCTTTTATTGGGCGTTGCTATTTACCCAAAGTTTTATGTTCCAAGCGCGTGCTGCAGAAATGCTTATTGAAAGGAGTATAAATATTCGTAGAGTTTTAAAAAAAACGAAAAAATGTACCGCTCGTAGGGTTTCTTTTTACAATTTAAAGAGTATTTTGCTCACTCGACAGGAACTGATAAGTAAGTTGATGGAGTGCAAGTGTTTGTTATTTTTAAAAATCCTTTTCCTTTTTATAGGTTTTTAATATGTTTGGGTTTATAAAAAAAAAAAAAAAAATAGATTTAGGCAACGATGAAAAAAATCAAAATATAAATTTACATATATATATATATATATATATATATATATATATATATATATATATATATATATATATATATATATATATATATATATATATATATATACCAGGTGTTTCGATTCGGCTCTCACCATTGGGATCTCGAAACTATAGGAGATACGAAGATGGTTAAGTGGGGCAAAGTTGGGCATCTATGTGACCAATAGTATACCGTTTAGAAAGTTTAAGATTCCGGTAATTCCGAATATCCGGAAAAAACATTTGAAAAATCGTTTTTATTTTTTCCTAGGTTTCTTTTTCAACCGAATCCCAAAATAAATAATACATTTTGCATTGTCCTTTCACGCTCTATCGAATGGTGTTCATAGTTTTGCAGCAGCTCGACGTTTCGTTTTCCGTAATCATCATCAACTTTTTCTTATGGACTGCTGCTGAGATTCCACCTGGGGTGAATGGCCCTTTTTATCCACATTTTCAACGATGTATCATAAGTTACCCTTGTTGCGGAAAATCCGAAAAAATTAACTAAAATATTTTTATAACGTAGTTGGCTTTGATTTCTCAAATCAATTTTGACATTAATAAATGACATTCTATATGATTTACTTTTAATGGTTGTGGTGTCGTTAAAAATGGGGCTACCAATGAAGAAAAACGAGATCTGGTAAAACTTTATTACACAAGAATGATAGGAACAGTGTGAAAACATCAAGGAGTGTCTTAACTCGTATCCCGAGAGACGACAACCTCATCGAACTTTATTCAAATTAATTGGATAGAAACCTCCTTTGAGTATGGTTCGTTTGAAAGCCTTTAGACAACAAAATATTAAGCCGAATGGTTTAAATAACAGAAAATTACTAAAAACTAGAGAACTAAAAAATTATTACAAAATGTTCAAAATGCTGCCCGTCATTTTCAAACAAATCGCCACACTTCTCTGTATGTTATTAACTGCGCGATTTATTTCTCTCCTTCTTAATCTTCCAAACCTTCTAACGATGTTGAGTTGAGTTTCTCGATATTTGGTATCCGCCTTGCCCATAAATTCGGTTTTCTGGCGTACCCCATAAAAATACTTAAAATGAGATCAGACCTAGCTGGCCATCTTACCGGCCCATTATTCCCAATCCACCTGTCACCAAACGCTCGGAAAGAGATAATCAGATACTTGTCGATTCATTGTGGTGGAGCTCCATCATGTTGAACCAAATACTATTTAGTTGCTAATGGTAAATCGTCAAAATAGTCTTCAAAGTTGACGTCAAAACTGATAATACATTTCGGCGTTCATTTCCGTTGAAAAAATGGGTCCCCCAAAATTCTATTTTTATAAATGCCTGCTTTGGAACATTAGGAATGAATCCTTGCTTAGAGTCTCAGAAACTGCAAGAGGGTTGTTTTTATGCCAGATGTATTTATTGTTTAATTAAATACTCCACAATTGAAAGTACTCTCATCTGTCAAATAACAGCACTACAGAAAAGCTGAAACCAGTTCGCCTTTAGTAGCAATCACAGTCAGAATAACCTTTTGCGATATGTGGATTTGTGGCATTTGAAAACCACCACTTTGCAGTCTCTTAACGGGTGTATGTAAAAACATCCAATCAATGTGTATCTGGCGTGTGGATTTACCTGGTTATTTACTCTTACGAATATGTGTGGTTGCATAAACAGTTAATATTTTCCAGTTGATCATAAGTAACTAATTTAAATTCGAACAAATTCATAAGAAGTCGACTTTATTTTGTTGTATTTGAAAAGCTACCGCGATTAAGTCAGCGAGCACCAGATCTGATAATCAATTAGGTACTTTGCGTCTAAAAACAGAATGTTAATATTAATTCTATCATTTTATGATGTTTTCTTTTTCCTCATCCATTCTGTCCCCATATTTTTGTCTGCGTTTTTCGACGAACATACTCGCGAGTTTCTATCCAATATCGTTTACAAATAAAGTTCATTCAGGTTGTCGTCTCTCGGGATACGAGTTAAAGATACACTTCCGATGTTTCTGCACTGTTCCTATCATTCTTGTAATATAGTTTTTACACCATATCTAGTTTTTCTTCATTGGTGAATTCATTTTTAACCACACTACAACTGACAGTAAGCACGAATAATATTTACACGTCACCGATTTGAGAAATCAAAGCTGACTACGTTATAAAATATTCAGTTAATTTTCTAGTTTCTAAGGCAACAAGGTAACATAGTATCATTGAAAATATTGATAAAGACCATTCAAATTTATGATTATATAGTCCATAGAAAAAAAAAAGTTTATGATGGTTACGCAAGCAAACGTCAGGTTGCAAAAGCCATGAGCACCTATGAATGGAGCGGAAAAAGTGACAATGCAAATGTATTATTTATTTATTTGAATTCGTTGAAAAAAACCCCAGGAAAAAAATAAAACGATTTTCAAAGTCATTTTTTTTCCGGATATCTATCAGGAATTACTCAAAATTCAAACTTTCTAAACGGTATATTGATGTAATGCCCAACTTTTTAAATTTAAACCATCTTCGTCATCTCCTACAGCTTTTTGCCAGATCCCAATGGTGAGAGTCAGATTTGCTGCAGTAAGCTTCTAAGCTTTGATAATATCAATGTTTGAAACGTCAACGAAGCAATCATCAACACTGGGACAACAACTTACAGTTCTGAAGAAAAAAGCATTAACATATATGTATATATATATATATATATATATATATATATATATATATATATAACTATATTATATATATATATATATATATATATATATATATATATACGCGTGTTGTTGTCTGAAGGACCAGGTGTTTGTTGACGTTTGATCGAAATCACACTCCACTCATCCTCTTCTTAAATTTCATGGACGGGTGTTTCAAAACACGCTAGGTTTCTTCCCCTGTGGTCTCACTTTTACGCCAAATCTTGCTTTTTATAATGTATATCAATATAGGTATATTTATATTAAAATCATTTTTATTACTTAGTTCGTAAAATTACTTGAATAGAAAAAGGCGTTATTTGAATTTTGTTCAAAAGCATGACACTCGTTAGTTAATCTTGTATGACCTGTGCCTATTTTTACGATATCTAAATTCTCTTTTTTATGCACAACTCAACCCTGAGTTTTGTGAATAAATCTAATCTCATCTCAGGACTTGGCATGACCATTCAGTGTAGTTGTCTTCCACTAAAGAACATACGGTTATAACGTAAAATTTTAGATACCATCAGGTCTGGATAAAAGAAGTTTAGAGAACATCTATTTTTTTACCACATTTTCTGGGATAAGAGAAAATTTTATCTAGTATACCTCTAAAGTGGAAAGATAAAAATCTTAAAATTAAATAATGTAATTTTTAAAAGAGCTATAACTTTGATTTTTGTTTTAGTTCCTACCTAGGTTTGTAGTTTTATTGTGGGATTGGTTATTTCGTATATTTTTAAGTAAATATGTTTAAACAAAATCAAAAAATATTTTAATAGCAGGTGTATTATTTATACAAAGAGAAAGATTTATGCTACTTAGTTATGAGAATGGACAGTTTGGTTAGATCAGGTAGAAGGTTTTTTAATGTCTTAAAGACACAATGATCTGCTTAATTAATTTTTTTTTTTTTTTTTTTTTTTTTTTGGTATACAAGGTGTTCTTTTTCTTCTTCCTCTTCTTCTTCCCTGGGAGCCGTCTTGATTAACTACCAGGCAGCGCGGGCCCTCAATGGGCTTTGACCTAATCTCACTTCCATTGTCTTATGTAAATCCTGGTTGGTTGAAACCTATTATATAAACTCATTTGATTGTTCAAATAATGCCTGTCTTTTGTGATTCAATGCTTTACATTCGCCTTCGCACCTGGGATCTGCAAATAGGCTGTTTCAACTACCTTATGCATATTATCTTAACTTGGAACCCCCATTGTATGAGCCTATCTTTGCCAGGTGTCCTCTTAGGTTATCATGTCCTATTAACCTTGGCTTCCTACTGTTGTAAAGTCTTTTTCCCTACTTTCTCTGAGTAGTTTCTTTCTTCGTTCTTTTGGATAGAGCTCTTGACTTTTCCATGTCTTATTCCTACTGATTTTACAGTATTCTTCGTGTTTGTTTCAGGATCTATTCTTACCTGGTTTCCCTCGTGCGGTTTTGGTCCTCAATTGCAGGTTTGGCCCAAAGTATGGTGTGGATGATCCTGTCCCGCTAGCTCTGCGCTTTTTCGTTGCCTTCTATCCCCGAATATCCTGGTATCCACAAGAGTTACTCTGTTGCGTTCTCCCCAGGACTTCCAGTTCTTTTTGGCATTCCATCAGCTTGGACGTTATCTTGGGGTTTGGTGTTCTATAAGCTTCAACATTATTGCTTTTGTTTTAAGCCTGATATTTTATCCACGATAATTTTTGAACATTTTTCATTGGATGAAGCCTTTTTGTCAGAAAAAATTATGTCAATTCAGTGTCTAAGTTTTCATTTTTTATATTAAAAATAAGACGTGGGACTCACTCAGAGAAATATACCAGTTTGCTAATGACCTCAAGGGAATACTTTCGTAAGGAAAATTTTCGTTTGGAATTTGCGAAAAAAAGTTAATTTTTGAGTCCACCTCCAGGGAAAAATCGGACTCCCCAAGCAAATTCTTTATTTATGTTACTACGGTAATTTCGTAAATAAAACATGGTACATGTTTGGTAGGGGCCCCATGTCTCACTTTTCAAATAAAATTTTAAAATTTCCAGAGCCGTCACCATCAATTCCTACAAGTATAAATTAAATCTCAGAAAACTATGTGAGCACAATATTTATATAGTTTTTATCCCAATCATTTTTGGACTGAGGAAAATGATGTACAGAGTAATGACCACCATATTTGTCCAGATTTAACTTGGTGTGAATTTTTGTAGATCCCGCTCTTAAGAGTGCATTTACGCTACACCTTAGGGGTCAGGAGCAAAGGACGCTCAGAGACGGTGGGCCGGTGACTAACAGCTCCATTACCACAATTTTCGTATGGCCGCATTAATGTTATATTTTGTTGGAACTTTCAATTCGGTGTATCGATGCGATGTTGTTTTCCGTTGTAAGCCTACAGAGATAACGTTTTCTGATGGCATATTTTCACTTAAATGACATAAATTATACACACCATTTTAAGGTAAGGAAACAATCTATGCCTCTGTGTAGCTTGGTTTAAAATATGAGTTGATTTAAGAAAATAGTATCTAAACATAACCGATATTAGGGGTGACTTTTCACTCAAAGGAAATACTAAAAACTAAATCCAGAATTTAAAAAACTATTACAGCAAAACCTAGATTTAAGTGTTGGCATTCATAGTTTTTGAAAATTATCCAATCTTTTCTCGTTTTAGAGAAAAACATTTGCTCGAACTCCAAATTGGATCCAATTTTCGCGGCGCAGGTGGACTCTTAAGTAATGTTTCTTTTTTTGTATTATCTCATTGTGTTATATTATTTGATTCGCGTGTTGGAACAATATATTTTTTAATGACTGTGGGTAAAAAGTAATTTTCTAAACTAAATGTCTACCGAAAATGCCCGGTGTTTTAAAGCTTGTACAAATCATGATGAAGTATTCGATTTATAATATATTATTCTGGAAACATTCGAGATTGTAACCCATGTTAAAACTTTTTGGGGGCATTTAGGGGTTTAAGGGATTGAAAGAGGCTGAACAGGGGATTGTTACCATCGTTTTCGGCTCAAGGAAAGGGAAGATGCAGCAGAACGCCTGAGAAGATCGATTGAAAAGCGTCTGGACATTATAAAGCCGACGCCCTGATAACTTTCACAAAGTACATGGCTAGACGAATTTGGAAACTCCGGGGGAAGGAACACGTCTTATAAATTACGGAAAAGGTTGAAAAAAACTCGCCTAAACTATTAATATTTCAATTTGGTAAATGATACCAGGATTTACATAGCAGTGGATGATCTAGGATTTTCAATCTTTTGATTTTTTAAACATGAGACATGGTACCACATTAAACGATATGCAGGGTGCCACAGATTCAGTACATGCATGGGATCTCGGAAACCGTAAGAGATAAGTCGGTTAAACTATGGCAATTTTATTGTATTGCGTAATAATATGTCTACTTTAGAAAAAGTTTGCAAAATTCCGAGTACTTCGGAGATATCGGGAAAACCGAGAGTGAGCATTGAGAGAGATTTTTCGTACGACCGTTTTCGTTAAACCATCATCCGCTTTGTTTTTAACATCAGTCCTGGGTTTTGTTAATTTTTTGAACCCTTATTGTCAATTACAAAAATGTATAATGCCAGTATTTATTAAAGTATGGAACGCCCCTATGAGGAAATGATGCATTTCCTTGTCTAACTCATTGTCTTATATGAAAATATGTTTATTTAACAAGAAAAATATTAAGTGTTATGTAATTATAATTGGGATTATAACTGCTTCAAAAATGCAAAGCTATTTAAACAATTAGAGATATGTAAAAAACAAAGTTGATGGTTTAACGAAAGCAAAAACGTCAATGCGGAAAATATCTTAACCCCTGTTTTTATTAGTTTAAAAGTATTATAAAAAGTGTCTTTTGTTTTTCTATGTCTTTTTAAATAAGGTAACATAAGAAAAAATAAAACGAAATCGACAAATTCCTTTTTCCGGATAACTCCGGAAGTACTGAGGTTTTACAGCTTTCTAAGAAGCGGCATGTTGCTTTCATCCTAAAATGCTACAACTTTTCCATGATGCACTCAAATCTGTGGCACCCTGTATACCTACTGGCCACGGAGAAGAAAATTTAGTAAAATTATGCATTTGGGATTTTTGGGCAGATGATTTTGGGTGCCTCTCCCTCCACAGAGAAAAATCTTTAGTTTTGTTTTTAGTAAATTTGAACAAATTTACATCGACAAATGCTTGCAAATATTTTTAATGGCTAAAAATTGTCATATTGTTTTAACCAAGTGTTTAAACAATTGCAAAAGTGTTATTTTTTAACCGAACAGAATTCTTTATTGAAAAACAAATAAAAAAAATCTCCTTCAACTTTGATAAAGTTAATATTTTTGGATATATGAATTTTAAAAGTTTGAAACGTCTTAAATTTGATACTTTTGACCATGAAAAATATATATTAAAAAAATCAAACATGAAAAATATATTTTCTTATTCTTTACACCGCCAGTTAACAATATTCTTAATTAAAGGAATTGAAAAAAATATTGTTTACACAGGTTTTTAAATTGTTTATTACGCACTTTAAAATAAAATAAAGCTCAATAACTTTTGTAGAATTGATTTTAAGGAAAAAAAACCTATAAAAACAAATTGGAATAATTAAATTATTAATAACATTGATCTCTTTAACAGTTTGATAAAGTTACTAGTTTTTAAAGATAAGGATAATAATATTTCAGGGCTTGGGGATGCAGCGTGAGTCAGAGAGACCTTGATACTTAAAGTATAAGGGACGCATACTTACAAGCGTAGCAATAAACAATCAAAAAACCCATATAAAGATTTTTTAATTCTCCAGTTAAGGATATTATTGACTATTGTATAAAAAAGAAAAAAATATATATTTTTATGTTTTTTTTAAATACACTTGTTATATTTTCATGGTCAAAGTATAGCCCGAGAGCTGGCGGCAATTTTTTGGGAAGGATGTTGGGGCAAGCTGAAAGCATGTACTTCTCCTATTAAACCCAAAATACGGAACTGCAGACCTGGCTGGTGAGTAGCGGGGCTAAATCAATCCTAATTTTTAATCACCTTTTCCAAAATGTATTTGAAATAATATTCATTTATATGTTGTAGTGGATAATTTAAAAAATTAAAAAAAAAACAAGCCAGCTATGATAAACGTTCTCTCTTACAACAGCTTGTCTGGCGCTACTCGAGTCAACATCTATACATCATTTTTAGATCACCTGGCATACGAAAGTCCCATTTTCAAAATGATCTGTCTTTTTGAAATCTTATTTTTAGTTATAAATAATACCCTATTAAAATTTCAAGCTGCCTCAAATACATTTTTATATTTTTGCAAACATTTTTTGCACACTGTAATGTTAAAACTCCGACAAAATCCGTTTGGCTTTATTTTTTAATTCTTTAAACATTCAACTGCAACATATAAAAATTGCATTTTGCCTCAAATACATTTTGGAAAAAAAAAAATATTTAAAAAATTTTGAGGTTGGAGATTAGCCCCGCCTCTGTCCAGGTCTCTCAGTTCAAATCAGGTGAGTTTAATAAGAAGAGTATGTGACGGTTTCAGCTTTGCCTCAAATGCCTGCCAAAAATTGGTGCCAGCTATCAGGCTTCAAATGCCCAAATTTAGATTGTTCAGGTTTTAAGAGACATATCTCCCAAGAAATATTAACTATCATCAAAAAGAAGTCATGGGACACCATTTTATAATTTAATGTTTGCAAAATAAAGAATGCAAAAAAATTGTCCGGTTTAAAAAAGAACGGTTTCTGGCAATTGTTTAAATAATTTCAGTTCAAGCCAATAATAAGACCAGATAGCGCCAAGGCAGCATCCCATTTATATCATCAGTAGGAACGAATTAAAAGAACACATCGTATAAAAAAATTAGAGGTGGAATAAGTTTTCAGTGCCTAATGCATAGGTTCCTCCTGAATGATTCATTTGGGATTTAATGATAAAATTTGATCAAATTTACCCGGAAAAAAAAAATTCTGAAAGACCGATTTTTCCCTAGGGCACCGAAATTAATTTTTGTTTATGATTTTTAAAAATGAAAGAATTTCTTTACTAATGTCCTTGAAGTATGAAGTATCTGGTATATAATGGGTGTGGGTCTCATGTCTTACTTTTAGGTAAGAGTTTTGAAATCCTATTTATTATTAAGCGTATTGAAAAATATATAAATAGACAAATGAATTACACCACATTTGAGCAGAAACTCTGAATGAATTATTGATTGATTGGGCCTTCATTGATTTGCTGAGTGTATCAATTGTTGATATTCTCAAGGATCTTCAAAACTATCAGATAAAATGTGATTGATAGAAAAATCACAATCCATGCGGTTTTGCTTTTAAAAATTTACTGACGAAAATACACTAAATGTTGCATTTATAAAAATGCTAGACACTATGTCTCAAACTATTTCTGTTTAAAATACACCCATTTTGCAAGATCTAACGATAAAATCAGACTAATTAAAAACATTCAGTACTGTCTTCACTAAAACCCAAAACACTATTATATCTCAAATAACTAAAAACATTTAATATAAAAAACATTAACGATCATCAATCCCTTTACATATCAGACATATATATATATATATATATATATATATATATATATATATATATATGTATATATTATCTCCTCTCTCTCATCTCATATCTTTTAGCAATAGTTGTCATTTATTTTCTAGTTTTCTAGGTTCTGCATTGAATGGACTAGCTAAAATGTAATATTCATTACTATTTCACTGTCTGGACAACTTTTATGTCCAGTTCATGAAATGGATATTTTTCCACTTAGAAAACGAGAATATATTACCCCACCGGGACAAAAATCATCCATTCCTGCTGTATGTTGGCATTTGTCCATAGTGACACAATCGATCGTCGGTGTATTGGAATGTACGCCAAAGATTATATTGAACTTTTAAAGCCAGAATGTTTAATTTCAAGATTATTTTATACGCTTCTTGATCAACGTTATTAAAAAAACTAACCTGACAACAAAAATGTTGGGTCATTGCATTGTATTACAGTAAATAGATAAATGCCAAATATAGAGTACAAGGAACTGGAATGATTTTTATGGCAGATGCCTGTGAACATCTTCGTTTCACCAGAGTGGTAAATGGTATAATCATTTCGTTTGAACTGGGCAAAAAATATTGTCGAATGGTGAAATAAAATATTACATATTTGGTTCCACTTCAGAACTGGACATTTGGTTATGAAATGGACAATTGCTGGTCTTGACATATATCTGAGAACAAGTCCCACAGGTTTAGTTAGATTTTAATAGTTTCATGGTTGGAGTTTAAGGTTAGGAATTAAATTTTATGAAATTTTATCATAAATTTGAAATAGATAATGGCATTTTCTTTTGGGGCTTAAGTTTTGCAAGGTGGGATTTTGAATTTATGTTCATTAGGTTCAGGAATTGTTTTAAAGCTTCAGAATGAGGATATATACACTGAAAAATACGGTTTTTTGAAAAATAACCATGTTTTTCAAGAAAATTTTGTATGCTAGCTTAAAATTATTGTCGTTAAAATTAAACATGTTTCAGTTTAAGTTAGTAGCAGGACTGTACACATTCCCTAATTGTTTCTTTGGTGTAAAGTTAATGGTTTACATCCCAAGATGGCTTGTAATTGAAATATGGCAATTCTTCCCCAGTCAAAAATATCTAAAATATATAACTCCACTAAAATATAACTTCACTGAGGATAAATAAAGAGGAGAATAATTACCACTTTTCGATTAAAACTGACGCGCGACCTGAATTATTTTACATATTTCACACTGTGTAACACACTGAACAGTGTAGAGAAACAATAATACATCTGTTAGGGTTGCTAATGTAGTTTAATATAAATAATAGTATAATTTGACATGGTTTTTGGGTAAAAATTTAAATCTACAAACTAGCTTTCATATTGAAGAAAAAAAAAAATTGTGAGTGTCACAATTTTCAGCTTCTGATTTGAACAACAAAAATATTTTAATAATTTCAGTAAGAACAAGAGATGACAACATGATGGCGCCAAACACTTTGCTTTATACCCCAAGGCAGTCAAATGTTCAAACATTCACTTTCAAAAGATGTCTTGTTCAATTTAATGGTCACTGACTTTCACTTACCCGTATTTTCACTTTATCATATTTTGTAGTTGATCCTATGCAAGTGTGAAAAATCCTAAGGAATCGGGAAGAATTTTAAAAGGAATATTCAGAGAAATTCTAAAACTCGGTCAAGTGATTCAAGTGGACTACTGGGAGTATCCCATTAAATCATTCACCACAATACATGGTGTCCAGAGTGGACCATCCTCTAGAGTCAAAACGTTTGCATTCTTTTCTTAATTACTGTAAGGTGTTTGAATAGGTTATCTTTTTAAGGGATAAGGTGGTACACACCGAAATGGATTTCTATTCTCTTTTAGCATAAGAGTATTTTACATATATTTAAATTAGTGCATATGGCGATTTAGCCATCACATAAGTTTTTTATAAACAATATTTGCAGGGTGCTTAAAAAAAAATATATATCAAACATCAGCAATGAAAATTCCTTGGCAAAAAAATAGGACAAAAATGTTATATGAACATAGGTACAAAACTGCTCCATTTTAGAAGATGGTGTTTTTTGTTTGCCACTCTCGCGTTCGTACACCGAACCATTGTGACGACTCAAATAGTCATAGAAAAATAGTTAAAGGCTTCAGAAAACGCAGGCGATGGCTCATTCGACGCGAAATACAAATATGAGAAAGGCGTTTTGGGGATTTTTTCTGCCAATAAAAATTGCAGTGTGGTTAACAAAAACGAAATAAAAAGACATTTCGATTTTTGATGATAACTCAACAACCGAGTACAAAAGATCATGAAGGGGAAGAAATTTCAATAAAAGAAAGTTCCAGCTCACGAGTTCTGTCTCAGTAGTATAATTTAATTTAACGCGCTAAAAATGGACCTCCGTGCGACATTTTTAGTTACGCGCTTGGCTCAAGAACCAAGTACGTAACACTAAATATATTTTTAGGGTGTAAAATAGTAATTAAAAACATGTAAAAAATAATGTTTTTTCAGAACACTAAAGAATTTATTCCCGTTAATTAATTTAAAGTTAATTTTCAATAAGCTAGACAATTGTTATTAACAAAATTGTTTTGAACTTTCGTCTTTATTGTACATAAAAAAAAATGCTCAAATAATTGTATAAATTTTTCACGTCGTGGAGCTCTTCTTATATACATACCTAACAAGATTACGCCATAAAAATTTTAAAAAATTTAATGCTTTGTTTATAATAACTTTAACACTTTTACTAGTTTCTTCTGTAAATAACTTCATATGTGTTGACGACTACCTGCCTACATTATTTAGAAACACTTATAAAAAAAGTATTTACACAATATGAAAAAACATCATAAATACATAAAATAAAAATATCTCAGAAGTCTCATAAAAAAAAAAAATCAAGCAGTTGGAATAAAAGATTTTTAAATATTTAGTATTCGTTGTGATTTCTCCGCATTGATATCTCTAGAAATGGCACCACTTTTGGTCCAGGTCCTACAAATAGCCCAGACAAGCCTGTTCGGTCCTATGAACTGGCGGATCGCACTTAAATCAGAAAAAGAAAAACTCCTCCAAAAAATGCACGATATAATCTCGTTTCAAACAGTTGACAAGGTATTACCATTTTCAAAATAAAATTAAAAAAATAAAGAAATTTAAACTAAATTTTTAGAAAATTTAAGGAATAAAGTTGGGAAATTCTGATATTTTTAAATTTATGACGTTTGTCATAAATGACATATTAGATTATTTGACTAGTTTATTTATTATTTCCAGCATGTAAACAGGTGGGGGTGGTGTGTTAATTAATTTTAGGTTTACTCAAAAATTACTTCAACACATCAAGCATAACAAATAACAAAAATTTTGTCTTGACCTATGTTAAAATTATAAAATGCAGTTTTTATTAAATGTAACAAAATAGATTTCAATAATGGCAATACCTTGTAGGACTGCATTCAAGAATGCAGGGGAAGCTCACAAAGGGCCCTAAAAATAGTAAGTATTAAAATTTGACATTTTGCAGATGCTTAGCTAAATCTCAATAACAAGAATCCTGTTTTTAAAATAAAAGTTTTAAAATCGTATAATTAAAAGATCCTGGTTTGCTCTAAATTTAAATAATGTTCGACATTATGGCGGCTTTATGTATGAAAAAAAATCTTCGTACTCATAAGATAAGTCCAGTTTGGTCCTGATTGGAGTTATCGGTTCCGAATCGATTGACTTTTATAAACTTGCAGATAGCCCAAAACAAGATAAAGAAAAACCTTAAAAATGCCTTAATTAATCAAAAATGTATCAAGGTTTGGTGGCCAGGTTTATAGTTTTCAGATCGAATTATTTTTAAATAAATTACTAGTTCAGAGTACCTAATTAAAAAATGAAGTACTCAAAATTAATTCCGAGGGTTTTTATTATTAATGATCAAATGTTATAAAAAACATCTATTAATCTGTTTAACGGGTACATTTATTGTTTTCAAAATACAATTTACGAATGGGTTGCCTTAAAAATTATGGTCAAGGCAATGGTAAGTTAAAAAAAAAAATGAAAAATTTCGATACTACCGGTATAATGCCAATTCTTATTTTTCCCTTCTACATAATAGTACTGATATACCACCCAGTTTTGTTTTAATTTCATAAAATAAATTTTTATTGATTTCGCGATTTTTATATTAGGGTAAATTGAATATAGGTCCTGCAGCTCCGCCTCCCGTCTTATGTGACAATTTATTATTTGCACCTTAAATTTTCATATTTTACAGACGTTACTGTTTAACCCACGGTGCATTTCAGGAAAATAATTTTGGTTATACAGGGTGTCACAAAAAAGTGTGAGACGTCACGATAGTTTTACCACTGTTTTCAAATCGAACACTGTATCATTCCTTTTCCTTATATTTGGAATTTCCTCACTGTAGTCATCTATATTCCTCTAAAATTTTATCAAACATCGGTTTAGTAATTTCAGAAAGAAAAAAATAAAATATAAACTATTTTGCACCATTGAATTTGAAATTCGTAAAAATATAACAAGGATTAATAGAATTGAACCAGGAACTTGACTAAGTATCATGTGTGATCATGGTCCATGTTTAAGGATTTAATTCGAACTGTACAGGTGTCAAAAATTTAATTAATCGACTCTTCAAATTTTGAAAGCACTTATTTTATTTTAAAATATGAGCGCCCACAACACAATTTTTTAGGTCGTTAAGATGCAGAATTAAAAAACAAACATTTTCCTGGTGTTATAACCCTATCAGAAATTCTAACGCATTAAAGTTATTCGTTAAAACTTATTTTGGCATCTATTTTAATAGTAATAACATTAAATAAAAATAAATGAAGTGGCTTTATGAAAAACAAGATTTATTGAACATTAGAAGGTTTCCTAATAACGTTAATTGTTTACCTAGGGTGGTTAAAGTTCACATAATGCTGTAAAAGTATTAAAGATTAAAAATATGAGGTTTGTTAACATATAAGGTTTTTCTTAAATTAATTTAATTACTAAGTTAATAAGCCAATAATTTACTGGATTCTATAATACATTAAAAATAGATTTTATAAGTTAAATAAACTCCAATGTCAATAAATTGGTTTTCATAGACACCTATAATTTTTATTTAATGTTATTACTATTAAAATAGAAGCCAAAATGATTTTTCAACGGTATATTGATCCCCATATTGGCCCTCCCTTATTTTGGACACCTTGTACTTTATACGAACAATATAATCGTTGTAATTCGTTTTTAATCCTCTTTTTATTTTTTTAACCTAATTAATAGCCTATTATATGCTAGTGTTAGTTTAATTTTTTTAATTTTTAACAACCTACTTATATCCGCAAAAAATATTATAACCCTAGTTAAAGTTTTTATATAATTTAATTAATCTGAATTATCTGGCTTATTAATTAGCTGATCAATCTACCGTCCCAGTGCTTTCATCTGTCGTCTGGATCCCAATTACATTGCAACCATTTATCCCAGACGCTGTCTGTTAATGAGGACTGCCTGGCACGTCGCGACGTCGGGCGACGCCTAAGACACGGCTGGTTCTGTAGGTTGGGTAAGTCTCAGATGCCGAGGAAGTGGCGTGGGTGAAGGAATTGAAAACCAAGGCGTCAAGGGCATCGGAAAAATCCAGAGGGATGAAATGTATGGTGTGAGATGGAACAAATGGTGAAAAATGTCATTAAATAGAGGTTTTGGGGTTATGTTACGATTGAACAAGATTATAGGACGTCGGGTTAATTATAGTAAAAGGGCAAGCGTAAAGTAACTGCGATATCGAGTGCTACAAAGAGCGGTATGAGAGTTAATGTATAATTATCATGTCATCCTAAAATCTCTTTTTTTAGTTTTACTTCCTGAAATATTAACAATCGGTCAGAATAGAGACAAACTTTTAACAAATAACTTGTCAGTTGAATCAGTGCCATCTGTAAAAATTAAAATCTTCTTTCAATTATTTTTTTATGCTAAATTTAGGTTTAATATACCTATCTTTTTTTTTTTTTTTTAATTGTTTACCCCTAAAAAATCCGTGTTTATAGGCGTACGTTTCTTGCCATCCATATGATTGAAAGCTTTTCCAAAAAAATTATTTTACCAAATTTGGGTTAATTTGTAAAATTAGGTGTTTTTTAATTTTTTAACATTTGACTTCTTAAAATACCCTGTCTCTGTACTGGGTAACCAAACATAATTTGGGCAGAGCTATATTTGTGGCTTTCATTTTATTTTAAATTAGAATGTCAAAAAACCATCTTTTGTATTTTTTTTTTTCGTAGAATCCTAAAGAATACTTAATAAAATAATTTAAGTAACAACAGAGTTAATTAAATTAAGAAATTTGCGGCTTAAATTGGAAAAAAAGCAAAAGGTAACAATAAAAACCAAAAATGTCAAAACACAAAAAGGCAATATTCTGTTAAAGTCTAGCTTCTTATTACTATTATTAAAACTATTCTTATAATTTTGATGTTTAATATAGCCGCTAGACTTATAGACATATACTGATTTTTTGTGTTTTATCATTTTAAGTATTTACTGTTACCTATTTGTATTTTTATAATTTTCTAATTAAGTAGTTTTGTCAGATGAATTAAATTAATTATTCTGTTGTTACTAAAAATAGATCCAATGAGTGGCGGCCGCTCCATAAAAGCAAAAGTGTTGGAGCCTCCTGAGACAAAATAAAAATAACCCCTAAATCAAAAATGATAATTTGTGTCAATACAATATATTTAAAAATTAATAGAAATCTTAATTTTAACTTTATTGATCTGATTTTGATACCTGATTGCTAATCAAGTTGCCATATTAGCGCCTTATATTCTACAGATCTTTTACGTGGCGGTGTTTTCATATGACCGTCCGCCAAGAACCTGCAGCTGCTGTCTTCCTTCCCCCACCGCACCTGCAGTATTTCAGTACGATTTGATTGGTTGCATGGAGGGTATCCTTTTACTCGTTGCTGTCTCACTTCCGCGTGTTTAAATAATAGAAGGAATGTAAATAATGAATAGAATTTTTTAAACGGTGAGTTTTCCCATATAATATCGTTTGGTAGACCTATTTCAGATCTGAAGCTTACTATGACTGATAAATCTACGAAAGGTGGTTGTTATACAAGGCATTTTAAGAAAGACGTTTACAAAAAAAATAAATATAAGATGTACAGCTATGCCCATTAAACGCCTTATTTTATATTCCGTGCTTACTGTTTTATTCAGATGGGGCTGCAAAAATAAATTTTCGTAGCACACATACCTAGTTTTATTTCTATACATAAAACTAAATATAGAAAATGCTTTGTATTGATATTAAAACCCGATAGGATATCATCTTTATTAAAACGTATAAAACCATTAGGAAAATAGTATATAATTTTTCGTCGTATCTCTTTTGTTTCAATATAAATTATTTTCCTAATTATTCTTTAGAATTCTACAGGTAAAAATCTCAAGATGGGTATTTTTCAACAAATGAGAAGAGCCACAAGTATGGCCCCGTTCAAACCTTGTTAGATGACCATGTACATAAGCCCTTGTGGAGTATTAACTATCTAATAGTTCTATTATTTCTATAAAAAAAGGCAGAGGTACTTTCAATAAAGACAAAACAAAGACATAATTCAAAATTTCCATATAAAAAAAATAATTTTCTCCTAGATTCCTACTCAGCACAACACTGGTTTGAGATCATGACCCAGCATATTAATAAGGCCCTAATAAAAACAAAATTAATAAGGCACCCCTCTACTATGGGGGAGAAATTTCAATAAAAGTATTCCTCATTAACTATGTTTACAAACACTTCTTCAAATTAAAATAATCTGGTGCGCTACCTGAACAATAAATGTATAGTTGAGATACTAATATGATATTAACTCCCCTTTTTGGTAAACAACGTTCTGAAGTTTCCGGTATTGTTGCGTAGTTCATGATCCCACACGATAATCAATAGCCCAACTGTTTTTGGTTGTTTACCATCTTTAAACTCCCCGGGCAACAGGACGGAAAATAACTCTATTAATTTCAAACCGGGTTCCAGAGGAAGAGTACAAAATAAAATTTAAATTTTATTATATAGAGGAAGTGGTAGCGATGTTGGGGGCATTTGATTTTATTAAAAAGGGGGTGTGCAGTAATTACGTGTGAGGCGGTGCAAGCGTTTTCAATCCCCCCGGTGATATGTCGTGCGTTGACGACTCCACTCCACCCCTAACATCAACTGAAATTTTTCCAAAATGCGTATTTTTAATACAATCGTTAATATATGTGCTTGGTTGCGTTTTAGTTTATTAAGAAGAACATGGTGCTGACCCTATAT